>JAUZSU010184013.1:0-12406 GCA_034780255.1 Parotocinclus maculicauda
TACGTTCTCTATACGTGTAAATCGTACAATAAAGGTTTAATAAACATTTAATATGTTACATAGCACGTCCCGTCTTGGAACATAGGGCATGTTCGTTTAATCGGACCAGCCGGTTATTAGGACCAAAATGATCGCGTCCCGATTAACCGGATTCGACTGTATTTTCTTACAGTGGGTAGCACTAACGTCTCACAGCAAGACAGACCTGGGTTCAATCCCCAAGAGCCGGTTTGGGTCTAATGTGTTGAGTCTATATTGTCCTCCCCGTATCCATGAGGATTTACTCCAGGCACTCTGTTTTTTTCCCATCATTGCAATACCCGATCCAAGGCCTTTAATACTTTGAAACTCAGGAACAATAACTTTAATAGTTTACTCTCTCTCACAAACATAGGAACCTGTTAACTCACCTGCTGCTGCCGCTCTGTCACTAAAGACATTTGTGTTCATTTGTAGTCAGCACCAGTGACAAAACAGTGCTGTTCCAAAAATCAGTTAGGAACTCGACAGGTTTCTTGACAGGGTATAATTCCATGTTTCAGCATCTGTTTTTGAGATGTGTTGCCAGTTTTGGCAACTACAGCCTTAAGTTGATTCTTACACAAGAACTGCTGTTGTACATCATAGTGAAGTAAAGCCATACTTTAATTATCTGAGATATGTTTATGATCTCCATTTAGGGAGAAGACCTTAAGATACAAGTGTAGGGTTTTTTTCTTTTCTAATGTTTCTATAAGTTTTGAAAATAAGCACCAATGTCTTGAGACTTTTCAGTACTCAGTAATACAGACACACTTTGTTAACTACCAAGCATTAGTAGCTGGAATATAGCTGCAATAGCTTGCATTTACAGTCTTAAGTGCTGTACATTTAAAGTTATTACATAAAAAGGAGTATGAAGTGAATGAGACATGTTGTGTGATTTATACCGTTGCGACGCGGCCGTAAATCGTCTGTATGAGTGTGAGAAAGGGGTAGAGCGTCCATATTCCTCCCTTCCTTTCATTTGCATCACTCATCTGTCATCATCTTTCAGTTTTCTCTCGTTTTCCTTTATGTGTTCTGTTAAATGATACAGCATTCCTCCCAGTCCTAATGCTGCAACTGGACTGCAGCCATTTCCAATGCCACTTTCACCTTTTAAATGCCTTTCGTATTCGGCTCTTTGGCTCAGTTTATATTTTTCAGGTATCACAAGGCGCCCGTACGACGCTACCTCATTTATCATACCTTATGAGTTTTGCTAAAAAGAACATTATGAGCCTGTGTAATTCTTCCCTTAGATCCCATAACCGCAGACTCATCAGTCTCAGTCTCCAAACACACACATTGATTTTTCTTCCGAGGTTTGTGAGGTCTGCTGGATCAGCATTTAGTAATTAACACGCTAGACTGATAGCAATATATTCTTATAAATTATATAGTGCACTTTGGTGGACGAGCAGAAACTCCGCCCCAGGTTAAGTACCGATGTTACCTTATAGCCAGGTTGGATTTTAGACTGTGTTTGAAGGAAGGGAGGCCAGATAGAGCATCATCCCCTGATGTTATAACAGCGACCCCTAATCAGTGCTGTGACAAACTGGCATCCCACCCATGCTCATAGCACAAAGCTGCTTTCAGTCTGGCTTTTATACAACTGCCCCATGCCACAGATTGGAGCTACGCTCTTGAAAATTTGATCGTTGACGCTGCATAACTTTACTTCTTGGTGTTACAATTTTGATTTGAAAAACACTGATTTCCAGGAATCTTACTAAAATAGCTGTGACTTTACTCAGCAAATATCACCACAATCTTTAAATCTCTTAAAGGCAATGGATTTTAGCCCCGTGCCTGCAAACAACCAAATATCTTTGGTTAAGCACTAAGTAAAATAAGTGTGTGGGGTTAAAAACACTCGGCAGTACTCCAAGATGATTTGACAGACTTTTTTGTACAGTAGTTCACAGATTGAAATGTGGTTACTTTTTTGTGTTTTACAGTTAAAACCACTCAAGTATTCTTATGCTCCTAATCTGAAATTGTACCTGTATATTCTTGTTGGAGGTGGTGTGGTGGCTCTGTTGCCTCAAAGCGAGAAGGTCCTGGGTTCAGTCCCAGATGGAGCTCTGGGTCCGTCCTGCATGTCCTCCTCATGTCATTTGGGTTCCTCCCACAGACCAAAGACATGCATTGTATGCATTAATTGGTGTTTCTAAAGTGTCCCTAGTGTATGAGTGTGTAAGTGTATGTGCCTTATGATGGACTGACATCCTTTCATGTTCCTGGCTACACACCGAATCTCGCGCAACCCTGCCCAGGATCAAGCAGATAAGAACATGAATGAAGGAATGAATGAATGGTGTGGTTTGTCTTTTGTTTATTACTAATGTTTATGTAATGTAATCTTATATGTTTAGCTAAATTATAACTAAGCTCTTTGGGTCAGTCAAAATGCAATATGTTGCTGACACTATTACGATTTACTACTATTTATCACTATTACTTATTACTATTTACTATTATTATTAATATTATTATAATTATTATTATTATTATAATTATTATAATTAATAATAATAATAATAATAATAATAATTATAAATTAATTTTATTAATTAAACTAAAATAATGAATTCATAATGTGATGGAGTCGTGTGTGTGTGTGTGTGTGTGTGTGTGTGTGTGTGTGTGTGTGTGTGTGTGTAAAGGAGCAGGCACTCAGTAATGGGGTGGCATGACAGGTGGGCAACAGACAGCGTCATTTTCCCTGAATGTGTGTGGTACAGTAATTAACTGCCTCACACACCTCTTTTGTCCACAGTCTCTACCTGAAAGATTTCCACCTGGGACTCTCTTCAGGTGTGTATGTGTGCATGTGTGTGTATATCTGAGTGTGTGACTGCGCAACGACAGCTCCGCTCGGTTGCACTTGATGGATGAGCCGACCTCACGCTGACGTGACCCATACAATGAAACCTCTCACCTTCATCACGCACACGCACCCACTCACACTCTTAGCTTTCTGTGTGTCTAGAGCTCCTTCAACTTCACACTGACAGTCAGCTCCAGAAATATTGCCGCCCTCCAAAAAGATAGCAAAAAAAGCTTGACTTTGTGGGTCATTAGCATATATTAGTGTTTTTATCCTGTTCTGCGTCCAAAAAAAGTGGTTTCTTGGCTGCTACCTTTCCAAAAAGACCATTCCTGAACAAACAGACTGTAGAAAAGTCAACTTGACGAAAGTACCAGATGCAGCTATTGCTCAATTGTATGGGGAGATCACACTAAATACTTCCCACTGTAGCTTATCGAAGCTGTATTTCTGATTTGATTTTCAGTTTTTTATTATTGCATAAAATTCCAGTATTTACTATTTTTTTGTTCTTAAAGGCTACACTTGTAGTAGTAGTAGTAGTAACCATATTGTATGATCATTGTCCATTAACTATAAACAAGTTCCAAATAACATTTAAAAGTCTTCACTCGGGTCGCAGAATGATATAACAAAACATAACATTGGCACACGGTTCACATATGTCATCGTTTTGTGAGTCTTATGTGTAGGGCAGCACTATCTCACTTTTAGCTGCAGTTTTAAAAGCTGCATTTAGTGAGAGAAAATCTTTGTGAATTACTCAGACTATAAAAATGAAGTCAAAATTGTTACCACACCCATTTTTAAAGGGTTTCTCCTAAATCGTCCACTTAGGAGCTACTATTACCTTCAACAATTTTTGTGAATACAGAAAATCTCCAGGCTCCTGACTGCCTTTGCCCAGAAGTTACAGCTGGGATGTGGTTGGAACGTACAGCAGGACAATAATGAAAAACATACATCGTAATCCACACAAAAATGTTTTAATGATTAGAGAATCGTACTTTTGACATGCTTATTCCAGTCCCTTGTCCAGCTGTTATTAACAGAAGAATCCACATGAGAGGATCTGGATCTAGAGAGACTGCATTGAGAAGTGCTTTTAGATGCCTTGCTGTCATCCAACATTATAGGAGAAGACTCAACAACTACGTATACATGCATCCTTAATTATCTGTTAACAATAGTATTAGTTGCTTAATTGGTATAGAAAGTGTCCACTGACACCACATTGAGAATCGAGTAATTGATTTAAGCTGGCACACATGACACTTCTGCAACAAACGCTTAGCTGTTTCAACGGGGTAGCTGTGAAACATTGGTCTCCAGAAAAAATAGAATATATGCCCAAACTTTAGAAGACTTCAAAATGAACAGCATTGGGCAAAAAGTTCAGAATAATAATCCATTTAAAGAAACTCTTAAACAAATGTAGGACAACATTCTCATGATATGGGTAAAAATGTTGTGAGACGTGAACTCGAATACCTCTCCCTGTTTGATGTGTACATTTGTAGTACATTTTAAAGAAAATGACACACATTTTAGACTTATTACATTTGATAAGATGCGATTCTGTAGGTAAAATGATTTTAGTTCAGATTAATGAAACTCCTTGTGTAGCCACAGCCAGTGTTAAGTTGCGGAAGTGACTAAACTCAGAGATATCAGAGATATACTCTGTTACTCAGTTATTGTAACACACCTTTATTTTTTTAGGTTTTAATGTGTTTTACTTTCTATCCAACTGGTCTATGTCCAGTAGGGTGCAGAGTGGTGCAGAGGTCGAGTCCTTGTGCATGTCAATTAGGCATTATTGACTGAGTGAGAAACGGTCATTATGGGATCATCCCTGGCACTACAAAAGCTGTCCCTGCTGACCCAGTGACAGACCATTGTAAAGAAGTGTCCCATTCAGGGCCTGCCTTTTATCGTGTCCAGTGATCTCTAGGTTCCTGTGTAAAACATAGTCAGTAATGAAGGAAATTAACCACAAAAATGTATTTTTAAATGGACTTTTACTATCTCAGTCCACAACATGTATTTAAAAATGTTACACCATTTGACTGTTTTTATATATAGTGACATACAAGTGATGCAGTTGTACATTTCAAGTTAGGTGGCAAGATTTGAATCCTGGATCTTTTGATCCATAGTCCAGTACCTTATCCACAACAATCCACAGTCTAGAAATGTAAAGCGTAAATTGTACTGTTAGGTATAATATTACCTGTACGGTTTGGATTGGACACTTTTGGATTGGACAGCATTTTTTAGATGGAGGGGGTGTCATGTAACCCTTGAGCTGTGGAATGGATAAATGCAGTTTGTGTTCAACACTTTGCTTGATCCCTCAGTCTTGTTAGTAAGCAACGTGATTTGCCTTTCATCATCTGTAGGCAGCTCTTAACTGTGTGTAAGCAAGATATGTAGATTAAGTTAAGTAGCCTCATTTTAATTAACTTGGCAGAAATGTGTGGAATGTCAGATAGGTTAAAACTTTATCCCCTTTAGATTGATGAAAAACAACTCGAAGGATTAAATTTACAATGACGCAATAAATCCCTTAGTTTCGTAAGTGCTGCAGCTCTAAATGCAGAAAAACGGAAAAAAAAATCATGCTTCCAAGTTGAGTTGGGAGTTTGAAAGTGCATAAATGTGAGAGTGTAGAGTGGGTGATTTAGTGGGTTTGGAGTGTTGGAGCAAGTTTAGTGTTTCTGTATCAGGGTTTCATTAAAGGGTTGTTTATATTTGGTCTCTCTCTCTCTCTGAGTGGGAGGGGTGGGGGGGTGGAGGGGGTGTTCGTGAGAGAGATTTATTTCAGACATTTTGATTTTATTAAAGACCCGAGCAGGTGTTTCCTTACCATACCTATGCTTACTAATGGCCTCTCTCTCTCTTTCTGTCTGGTTCTTGCTCTTTTTCCTCTAAAGCAGTTAATGAGCTGACTTAAGAGTGCACACATTATTAGGTCATTAGGAAAAGGAAACTCTTGTGTCCACACAAAGATGATGTACTGTGTGTAAAAGCTCCTTCTTCATTTTTGGACCATTAGTGATTAAGAAGGTCGAACTAATGATGTTATTTTAATTCCACCACCACTTTGTTGCTAAGTAACGCCTGCTGATGAGGTCATCAGTAATTAAGCACCACTATTAAGCATCACAGAAGTAAACAGCACACACACGTTTGTTTAGATTTGCTTGTGGTTTTAAAGTTACGACTACAGTAGCCAATGGTACATGATGTTCTTAATGGTATTTTAAACTTATGTTTAGGCAGACATTTAAAAAGTACGATTTGAAACCTAAATAAAGAATAATTTTTTAAAAATGCATTCTCATACTTCCGTTGCCTCTGCTCTCAATACAAAACTTTAAAAAGCATTTTAGCACCCTTATATGACTCCTGCCACCTTTCTCTGGAGATTACAGCCATGCCCTGGATGGGACATAATTTTATGGGACTGGGTAAGGGTTGCTCTTGGAGCACCAGGGGATGATTCCAGAAGACAGAGAAGGTCCTCAAACTAATATAGGGCTAAGTAGTAGACCTCTGCAGCACCCAAATGCACCTTAAAAACAGCTGGAAATAAAATGTCCTTCATTTAAAAGAACATTTCTGCCTGTTCACAGCTGATGATGTTAAGGTTTGATCCTATTATTAGTCGATAATAAAAAATGAGAAAAATGATCATCATAACTTTTTACCATGTGTTTGTTCATAGCTGGCATGTACTTTCTGATGATCTGCTTAAATAATTAACAAAAGAGAGAAAGAGAAAACTGAGAGAAGAGCTGTTCTCAGCCCGACATTAAACCTGATCCTCAACTGACACACCGACAAAGAGCGAGAAAGATAAAGCAAGAGACACTGAGAGAAAGAAAGAAAAAAGAGAGAGAGAGAGGTGTGATAGAGATCTCCCATCTGTCAAAATTAGTAAGTGGTCCAAGTTACTCTGCCCTCTTAAATTAAAAATTAATACCTCATCACAACTAGTTAATCCATGCCAATTATGTCCCTAGTAATTCTACACATAGACACACACACACACACACACACACACAGAGATCAGTTTCATTGTCATGGCCTTTTTAGGAGCTCGCTTTGGATGTTCTCTCCTCTTCATGCCACTCCATGAGGTTTATTTATTTATTCACCGGTTAGCTATCCATTCAATGCTTGTGTGTGTGTTTGTGTGTGTGTTTGTGTGTGTGTGTGTGTGTGTGTGTGTGTGTGTGTGTGAGTTGAGTGCCAGATCAGGCTCACTTGTAAAAGTCAACGAGCTCAGGTGTGTTGAGGTGAAACCAAAGCGCTTTTGTGCTCCTGTCAGCCATTAATGCTGCTTATGGATGATCACCTGGCTGTGTTCCAGACTCTAGTGCTTTACAGAAGGTTTTTTAAAGACAATTTGAACAAACAACTTAAACGCAACCCTTTGGTTTACTGAATGTATCCTCATTGCAAAACGGGGACTGCCTGAACACAGAGATGATAAAAAATATGAGTTCTAGCTACAGACAACTCTACAGTTGTTGACACCCTTGACAAAGATGACAGTGGCTGAACCATCTCATAAGAAAACCCTCTTTGCAGACATCACAGCATTGATTCTTCTCTGATGTTTAATGAGGCTGACTCTATAGAGCAAGGAATCCAAGACATGCATCAATCCAGAATCTCTCCAAATCGTCCAGCATTCTCTGGTATGGACTCTCTATTTCTGCTCACCCCACAGGTTTTAGGGAAGTTTAGGTCATGGAATGGCCGAGTCAAAAGCTTCCTTCTGTGGTCATTATTGTATGACATTTGACATATGTTTTGGATCATCATTATCATGCTGGAAGATCCAACCATGACCCAGTTGAGGCTTCTTGGAAGAGGCAGATAGATAGTTCATTGAAAATCTCTTGGTACATGGAGTGCATGATGTCATATTTCTTAACAAGGTTCCCAGGGCATTTGGAGGGAAAAAGCCTGACATGATCACAGATACACAATATCTAACAGATGGGATTTGGATCTCTTCTGTATACCCATCATCTTTTCATACCAATTCCACCTCAAGGTGCCAACAAGCTCAATTTCTGTGTCATGTGGTACTGGTAGAGATATTTTGTTATTGTTCAAGATGTTTTCAACATTTTCAAGATGTTTAAACTTCTTAAGTGAGTGGACAATTGAAAACAATATTACTGGACTACATGACTGTTTCTTTTTAAGCACCAGCCATCCACAAAAGATGGGGTTCAGATAGTACTACTACTGTGTTCTAGTCAAGACCGCCGAATCTAGGAGCCGAATTCAAGCCAATACTGAGACTAGGTGTGGTCAAGAGCGAGATTTTTCATCATGCAAAAATAAAAAGAAGAAAATTAGAATAAAGTTTGTAATTTACATTAGATTTATTATATTTCATCATATACTTTGTAAAATTTTTGCATTACAATTTATTTATAAATCAATTGTATTTATTTTACTTGAAAGTTTTACTAATTATTATTATTATTTATATATTAGTCTTATAGATTTGAACTAGGGTAACATAATTTTTGGAAGCAAATAATGGTGAGGATTCTGTTCCCTTTTCCTCTCAAACTTAATCAGAATCACCATTTAAAGTCACCATTCTATCCATTTTATTATTACATGTAAAATAATTCCAAATTTAACACCAGACTATTCAAAATAAAATGTGTTCCTTGATTGGATACTGAATGAGAAGAGCAGGAACTTGTTTTTCCCATTAGAAACTCAAAGTGCAGATTTTATTTAGCCTTGCAGAAAAAGTACTAATTTATTCTGTTTGAATGGATTTGCTGATATTCAATAATGATACAAAAAGCAAAGTTTATTTTTAACATTACCGCAGACTTGCCTGGTCTCGACAACAATTTCCGAGTCCCCAAGAACGCTCATTTATGGTCTTAAAACTGGCCTTGAGTACTGCAATACTATGACTACTACTTTTCTATTATTATTTTTATTTAGATTATTACACATGTCATTAATGGAGTAGCAATACTAAGTAATACAGTAATAAATTAGGTGTCACTATAATGACCTTGTTTCTAGTCAACTGTATATTGTTGTTAGTGATCTAGTAATTATACTCAGCGGTTGCACTAATGGGTTGCTACTATTTGGTTTGACTATAAACTGTGTGTCTGTGTGTGTGTGTCATTGTTTTGAGAGAGATAGAGTGTCTGTGTATAATCTTCTGTTTGTGCGTACATTAATATTTGATTTGTGTTACCTGAGGTCGGATTTTCTAGGGAACACCTAAGCTCACAACTATTGTTCTGTGTTTTCAGCCAAGCCCTTCAGACATGAGAGGATAGAGTTCTAATATACACACACCCATACAGACACACACTCAGACACCCACACACACATAAGGTACACCCTTACATTATGTTTACACCGAGCTGCTTTTCATCCCACACATAATTTCTTAACATAGACATGAAAATCCTGTGGGACAAAAATGGAGAGTGTGGTTGAAATCAGTTGATGTGAGAGTAAGAAAATGTCCGTATTCAAAAAATGTGCAGTGAATATCACTGGACACACTGTACTGGCTTGCATGTTGCATGCTCATCTTTACAGCTGAAGAGACTTTGCAGACATAAAAAAAAAAAAACTAGATAACTTTTGTTGAGGAAAACATATAGCATTGAGAAACATGTAATGCATACATAAAAAATGCTATGCCTTTGTACTGTGAAAGGAACCAGGAATACCTGTAGAAAATCCACACAGACACACCGAGAACATACAAACTAAACACAGACAGTGACCAGGCTTGAATTTGAACCCAGGTCTCCTGAGCTTTGAGGTGTCACGGCTACAAACTGCACCACAGTGTCACCTGGCTGTCAGTGAACAGATGTACTATATTAGCACTTTAAACTAACTTCATTAACACCATACACATCTGTTTTCCTCATTTCATTATGAACACATGTACGTGTTGCGTTTATCGACCAATTTGTAACTTGAATACATTTCTGAGTGCTTAGGCAATTCCAAAATCCCTTTTAAAGCTCTTCTAAGACACTGAATAAAATCCATAAGTAACACTTCCTTCATCATATATTTGCTTAATATTGGTGTTGAGCTATGTTGTGCAGTTTGGGCTGGTGTTTGTTTGGGCTTAATGGACAACTGTAACTAAATATAGTCATTGTTGTGATATTTTCACCACGTTTCCTGTCTGGACGCAGACTGTTGCATCTGAATGGAACCTTTAAGGGCGTCAGAAGTGGGAGGGGGTGCATACACACAGATGACATTATATACCTGTGATCAGTTAACATGTCCTAAAAATTGCATTCATCCTTCAATGGTGTGGAATAGAGGTTTGGAAATGTGTGTGTGTCTGTGTGTGTCTGTGTGTGTCTGTGTGTGTCTGTGTGTGTGTCTGTGTGTGTGTCTGTGTGTGTGTCTGTGTGTCTGTGTGTGTGTGTGTGTCTGTGTGTTTGTGTGTGTGTGTGTGTATGTGTGTGTGTAGGTGATCGCCGGAGCAGGTATGGATGTAGATTTCTCCATCATCTCTCCTCATGGTTATCAGATCATCTCTGAGTTGCGGCGCTCTGACGGTGTTCACATGTGAGTCCACACTGCCACATCACTTACACACACATTACGGTGTGTTTGTGTGTGTGTGTGTGTTATATAAGTCTGTGTGTGTGTGTGTGTGTGTGTGGCCACAGGGTGGAGCCGACTGAAGCAGGAGACTATCAGATCTGCTTCGATAACAGCTTCAGCCGCTTCTCAGAGAAGATGATCTTCTTTGAGGTGATCTTGGAGAGCTCAGCCAATGGCGACGCAGGAGAGGATGAGTGGGCGGGGCTAGGGGAACCCGAGACCCTGTTGGAGTACAAGCTGGATGATATCAGGGTACGGTTAAATAAAATACATCTGTAATCCTTAAAGTTACTCTTTAGATCAGGATTATTCTATAAATAGGTTAGAGATAAGTTCAAATAAGCCAAAGATTAGGATTAAGACTTAGTATAGCAAAAGATTAGATCAGGTTTAATTTAAGTGTAGGAAAAAGTTATTTTAATTCAGGCTTAGAAGTATTCCTATACTAAAGATTAATTCATTAATCTCCGATCTAAACTTCTCAAAATCTGGGATTAGAACGTTAGATTATCAGACTAAACTTAAACACCAGGGCTTTAATATAATTGAGCTTAATCCTAGATCAAGATTGAGATTTGTTGAGCTTAATCCTAGATTAAGATTTATTTAACCTAACCAAAGATTCAGGTTTTAATTAGTTGAGTTTAATCTTAGATCAGGATTAAGATTTATTTAACCTAACCAAAGATCCGGGTTTTAATTAGTTGAGCTTAACCCTAGATTAACATTTATTTAGCCTAGTTAATTAGTTGAGTTTAACCCTAGATCAGGATTAAGATTTATTTAGCCTAGCTAAGGACCAGGGCTTTAATATAGTTGAGCTTAATCCTAGATCAAGATTGAGATTTATTTAGCCTAGTTAATTAGTTGAGTTTAACCCTAGATCAAGATTAAGATTTATTTAGCCTAGATAATTAGTTGAGCTTAACCCTAGATCAAGATTGAGATTTATTTATCCTAACCAAAGATCCAGGTTTTGATTAGTTGAGCTTATTCCTAGATCAAGATTGAGATTTATTTAGCCTAGTTAAGTAACCCTAGATCAAGATTGAGATTTATTTAGCCTAACCAAAGATCTAGGTTTTGATTAGTTGAGCTTAACCTTAGATCAGGATTAAGATTCATTTAGCCTAGTTAATTAGTTGAGCTTAATCCTAGATCAAGATTGAGATTTATTTAACCTAACCAAAGATTCAGGTTTTAATTAGTTGAGTTTAACCTTAGATCAGGATTAAGATGAGTTGAGCTTTAACTCTTGATGGGGTTTAGATTAGTTGAGGATGATTAAGATTAGTTGAGGTTTCGAGGTTTATATTTGTTCTGTTTTATAGTGAAGGCTTTATCGTGTGTTTGTGTGTTTACGTGAGTGTGTGTGTGTTTACGTATGTGTGTGTTTACGTGTGTGTGTGTGTGTGTGTGTGTGTGTGTGTGAGTACAGGAATCGATGGACGCGGTGCACCGTCACCTGGAGCGTAGTCGTCAGATGCAGACGGTGCTGAGAGCGTTTGAGGCTCGGGACAGGAACCTGCTGGAGGATAATCTCTGGAGGGTTTCCTTCTGGTCCTGTTCTTCTCTGCTGGTCATGATGACCGTGGCCCTGGTGCAGGTCTACACGCTCTGACGGCTGTTCGACAATAAGAGGCGGGTCCACACATGAGGACACGCCCCCTCCCACAGAGTGACTCTGAAGTGCCTTATTTAACAGACTAGAGCAGCTGGGACTCACTGCTTTTAATATTCATCCATCAGTTTGGTGTTTATCCAATAAAACACAATAACCCACCACTCTCGAACCCTGACCTACTGTTTATATATACACACTCTCGAACCCTGACCTACTGTTTATATATACAGACTCTCGAACCCTGACCTACTGTTTATATATACAGACTCTCG
>JAUZSU010184024.1:0-24124 GCA_034780255.1 Parotocinclus maculicauda
TGGAATAAGGCTGTAACGTAACAAAATGTGGAAAAAGTGAAGCGCTGTGAATACTTTCCGGATGCACTGTATTTATTTATATACAGTAGTGTGTAAAACAGGCTACACTTAGATTATATATACTGTACCATTACAGTTCCTTTATCAGAATGCAACCAGAAAATTAAGAAATTTGTATGCACTATCAACTGAAAAAAAAAAAGAAAAAAAAAAAATCAAGCTACAATGACCTCACCTTACACATCGGGATGCCAAGTCAAGCCTTCTACAGACTGAGGAAACTTAATCAGGAGTGGTCTTTTTGGACATACTCCTGGTCTTTATACAACTTAACCAGTTCTCTGTGAAAAGTGAAAAAAAAACATTGTGCTTGTTCCTCATGCAGCATGTCTGCATTCCAAAGAGGACCAAGCCCACAGCTTGTATAACTCTGGTATAGAATGTAATATAGTATTGCCATTATTCAAAATGAACTGGTGGAGGTAATATACTTGGGTGCTGCCATTGTGCAAGAGGAGAAAAGTATATGTGTGTTTGTGTGACTGTCTTAACTGCACCTAAATTCAAGGTTGGTCTTTGAAAAATTTTCTCTTCCTGTGCAGCAGTGAAAGAAAATGTATCGATCAACTATCAGATGATTCCAATACGGCAATCGATAAGGCTTTGTGAGGAAGACCTCAGAGGACTGCCAGTTTTCTCTGAGAAAAAAAATATACTCCCACGTGAATCCTTCACTGCCCCAAACACAAAAGAAATCTTTAGCTTTCCTGTAAGGCGTCAGTACATGCAGTTATTCAGCTCTGACCTAAGACCAGAATGCAGTGGTTCTGTGGCGAAGGAGAGGACCAGGTTATGATTGTTCACATACAATATTTGGAGAACAAGGCAACTTGTACCCAGAGCATAGAGTGGCCACTTTCACTGCTCAGCTGCCTATGTGGGGTCTCTTGGTAATAGACTCTAAGCCGTCTGGCTCTGGCCTCACTGAAGCTCTTTGCCTTCAGCTCTGACTCTGCTGACATTGACCATCTTTATGGACACTGATGTCTGGTTCCCAATGCCAATCAATCAGGAACCCTAGACAAACCTTAGACCCAGCTCACGCTTGACCAAATATTGACCCGTCATGCAAATTGAGCCAAACTGTTCTAAAAGAGAGAAAAGAACAGTTATTGCTTCTTAATGAGCTTCCTTCTAAAGCAACACATTTGCCTTTTGTGCCTGGCCACATTTTAAAAAGTGTTGCTGTTGAGGAACAGCAATTAGTTAGGATGTATACCTTATTACTTATTGTCAGTAAAGAAGAAGCAGTTGTTACAAAACAGAAATACGTCTGGACATATCCTGGACATTGTGAAAGGACACAGCATCCTATACACTCACAGAGTAACCACTTACTGGCATGTGTATCTGAGGACTTGGAAGAAACCAATGCAGCAAATACAGTGACAAAACATGGAGACTGAGAACAGTTGCTGAAGTGATGTCCATATGTAATCTGTCTCACTAGCTTCCGATTAGCCCATAAGGCCAACTGTCTTCCCCCTTCAAACTCTGACAGTGTTTGCCTCATTTCTATGGTTTTGTTTTTCCTCTGGACCCATTTAATGCTAATTTGTCAACAGTTCACATCTCCTTTTGGGTCAAATGATTTTTAGCCATTGCTCAGGTTAGGTCTATAGGGAGTGTGTAAAACTGGAAACCTCAAAGTGTTTTACAGAAGTTTACAGAGAAGTCTGCGAGAGAAAGAGAGAAAGAGTGTTGCAAGAAAGGGGGGTTGGGAGATGTATCCTATTTATGTTCAGCCAATTTGCAAACAATACAGTGTGTGGCACCTGGCTGGCCCAGAAACTCCACATCTGTGTTCCCACTTTATCTACTCTTATCCTGGATCAGGTTTGGACCATAGGTTCCCACACACATTGGCACTCCTCCTCTTCAGTGTAGTACAACTTCGGGTGTGCATGGGGATTTACAGGTTTACTCACATGCCTATGTGCCTTAATAGCATACAAAAACAAGAAGTATCTTTTGGCCCTCCCTATCACTCTCTGTAGAGTGAACACATTTTTTGTGACACAGTCCCCATTCCCATTAAGTCCCCAAAATTGAAAAGGAAAGGCGAAGAACAGCATTTAATCAGAATAAAATCAGAATGAAAGACAATTGATTTATCCTTGGATACTGGCACTGAATGGACCAGACTGTATAACAGCTGGCTTTACAGCTGCCTAGAACAAGCCACAATTAGCAGAACATCCTAGCTATCTGGTGGGAGGTTGATATCAGACCTCCACACAGATAGGCTAACTGTACTCGTGACCCGTATCGCCTGTGTGCACAATTCACAAGTAAGACAGTGTGAGAGAGTTCTCCAGTCTGTATGTATACTGACTAGGCCGACATATACCATCCTATTGCAGGTATGGTGGTGAGTTGCTGTTAAAAAGTCTTAAAGTATGTTAATAGCCAGCATCTAGTAATTATTCGGTTTTCTATGCTTCTGAGTCTGCCTTTAGGCATGATCGATTCCACAGGCCTCCCAAGCACATAAAATGCAGGTCACTTCAGTTGTATGATTGGTTTGTCCACTTGTCCATTACTCTGCTGGAGCGAATAATGTGTTTGACAGGTGGTTTGTTTACGGAGTTGTTCCAGGGTCATGGTCAAAGCGCTACTAAACACACAAGAGGGCACTCACAGTCAGAGCAGCTCAGCTCTCAGAGTGCGACTGGCTCAACTAACGCAGTGTTTGTTGGTCACTGCTCCACAATGATTACCTCCTCTGTAAAGGTTTTCTTTTTAGGTCCTGCTAGAAGCTTTTATGTATATATAACATTAGTCCCACGGACCATTTGCAGCCATCAACATACAGACGTGTACTTTAGACGTTACTATATGTTAATATGTGTGAGGACTACAAGACAGGTCCACCGAGGCCCATAGAAAACAGAAATAATTCTTGTTAAAAGTATATTTAGGTATGACAGACTACGTCTCTAGATGCTTTTAGTCCTGCGACTACCCATGTCAGCTGTTTGACTACTAACTCTTTGCCTCAATCATCCAGATTTATTCAGAGATTTGTAAATGCAGGCGTTTACATGCAAAGGACTGTTGTAACCTAGTGGTTAAAGTACTAGACTATGATCTGGAAGGCTCAGGGTTTAGGCGCCATCATAATTGCTTGTATTGTAAAGACTGTATCAGTTG
This sequence comes from Parotocinclus maculicauda, assembly GCA_034780255.1. Lineage (NCBI taxonomy): Eukaryota > Metazoa > Chordata > Actinopteri > Siluriformes > Loricariidae > Parotocinclus > Parotocinclus maculicauda. The sequence continues at coordinate 3,214 of JAUZSU010184024.1, forward strand.
TAAGTCACTCTGTATATGGGTGTCTACAAAATAATGTTAATGCAAGTTTGGCTAATGAGCTGTAATGGTGCCTGTCATTTTTCAGCCATGGACAGAATACAGTTTTGCTAGAGTCAACCCTACTTTTTTGTTCCAGAGTTACTGCTTTTTTCCCCTATAGTACACAGGTTTTGTGTTGCACTATGAGCAAACCAACGGAAAAATGCGGCTTTTGTTTACAAAACGTCCTACTGCTGAAATTCATATAAAGTGATGTCACTCAATGTAATGTCCATGTTAAAGATAATTCAATGCAATTACTTTGCAAGATTATGTCATTCATATGTTATATTGTTTTTAATTAATTGTAATTAATTAGTCCAAAGAATGGTATGGATACAACTAATCTTTTTAATTTTTTTTTCTCTCCCATTGTTTTACAGGTCCAAACACTGGAATGCTTATGGCCTAGATTGACCCATGGCACCAAGAATGCCCTAAAGCACAACCTCTCCAAAGTTTAATCGCTGTAAAAACAAAACGAAGAGGGGAAAATGAGGAAAGCAGAGAGAGAAAGAAATCTGGTGCCATTGTTCAGTCTTTGTCACACTCCCACCTTTTGCTGATTTTCCTGTCTACACTCTGCAGAGCTACAGACAGCATCCTCAGTAAAGCAAAGGAAGACCATCTTCTACAGGGAAAATTATAAAAAACTAAAATACATTTCTTAACACCAAGACTTTCCCTCAGCCAGCAATGGCCCTGCTGTTGTCCTCAAAGATGCTGCTTCATTGTAATTAGCATTAGCATAGTGTTTTTTGTAAAGTTTAATGTAGACTTGATCTGGAGTCTTTGGATTAAGGAAGATAAAAAGTTTAATAATACTGAAAAACGTTAAGTGAGTTAGAACAGTGTATATGATGTACAGCATATCTATGCAGGCCGTTTTTTTAATTGGTCGTATATGTAAATAGAAAACAGCAAACATAGTCTTTCTCTATCACGTCTTTCTACTTTTAGTATTGCATTTACTCATTAATGTCAGTCTGTACAGATGGATGTACAATAATTTCAATTTCAATTATCAGAAAAGTTGATGGAAATCACATTTTATTTTTTAAACACCCTAGGGCACTTACTGTTGGTTATCGATTAGTGAATGAGGGTACACTGTTGCAAATGAGAAACACATTTGAAAAGAACATTAGAAGAAACATTTTCCTTTTTCACTTGCATCCTAGTTAACAGCATAATCTACTACGTCCTGTAAATTCCCACTTCATTCATTTTAATACTTGAAATATTTGAACAACCCCCGAGCTTCATTCTCCCATTTGTGTCGATGAAGCAATAAGTCGTAGTGCATGTGCAGGTGAACTGTGATGAGATGCTGGGGGTCACAGTGTCTCAGAGCGGTCGGACCTCTCCTGCACCAGCCTTTCACTGAGCTCCCACAGACTGAGGGCACTGGTCAGGTCCTGGGCCTGTGCTGAGGGCACACAGCGGAAGCAATTGTTGAAGTACATCCCACCCAGACCCTCCAGCTCTGGAGCAACTGCACAGTACACCGTAGTGGCTGCACCTTGTTGCTTTAGAAAAACACACAAGAACAAATATGGTGATGTTAGAATGCAAGAAACGAGTGTGCACCAAGGCGCCTTTCTTGTCAGACAAGGAGAGATGCATCAAACTCTTATAGAGATTCTGGTGATGTCTGCAACATCCAGCATGCTTTACAGATCTGTCTAGACTGGTTACAATTAAGTAAGTAGTAAAACAAAGACTGAGATAAAAGAAATGTTCATCTAGACTCACAACATGCCACAATGACCAAAAAGACATCTCAAGGCTATCAGTGTAAAACTAAATCAGTGTAACTTCACTGTACACAGAACACATGGTTTCAAGACCTTGCATGCTGTCCAGTACATAACTGACTATTTCTAGTCCAAAAACCAGAGCCAATTTAGGGGTTTTTTTAAAGGCATAGTAGATGTACATGGTAATTTATTCTATATATGCATTTTAGAAAAGAATGAAACTCTCTTTATGTACTACGAAAAGCAGACACACTGTCACTGCACGACTTGTGTTTTCATAAGTAATTCAGGGAAAAATGCTGGAATCAATTATTATTTGGCTTGCTTTTCCAGCAAAAACTTAAAGTAGTAAAGGCTTTCTCTGTATATAAGTGAAATATTGCTCTTTATGAATTGTCTTGAAGAGAGATCTCTATGCTGCCTGTCTGTCATTTCATGTTAAAAGAATTTCTTTATGAAATGGTCACACAAAGGTACATAAACACATTGTACTCAATATCTACTTTATCAGTCCCATTAACCATAGAATACTGTAGAAACCAGACTGTAGGCCATACGTTTCTCTACATAATTTTAGTCCACTTTACTCTGTTCTATAATGGTCAGGATTCCCACAGGACCACCACATATCAGGTACTATTTGGGTGGTGTATCATCCTTGGCACTGCAGTGACACTGCTGTGTTGTGCTGGTATGAGTGGGACAGATGTCGCCATAGAGAGCATTCGAGAACAGAGTAATGGGAACTGATAAAAATGGAGTGTAGCACCAAGGAGTTGTACCTGCTAAAGTGATTGATGAGTGTAGATGTAATAGTAACGTTTTGCAACAGGAGTGCTTCTTCCTTTTGAAAAAGGCATATATGATGACAACAAAAAGCTCCCCTCTGAATCTGTTGTTTCTTTTTGCGAGGTTATCTCCTCTTTGTAAAGCTTGCTTTCCATGTCAAGTCAGAATCAATATCACTAGGTTATCTTGAACAAATCACTCATGTATCTATCCAACTTGTGCTACCATCTGTTTTCGTCTCCTTTCTATAATTTACATGAAAAACAAACGACTGTCCAGTAGTCCGCATCTCCCAGAGGCAAAGCTTCCACATGATTAAGTACCATAGGTTGATGGAGAGGAGGTTTGCAAGGATGAAGCGAGGAAAGAAAAACATGTCAGAAAGAATTAGAGCAGACAAGGAGCTCAAACGCTCCCACCCTTGTGCTTCATGCAGCACCAGAGGAAGAAAGCTGTCGCTGTTGCTTCACAGGCAACACTACAGGAGACTTCAGATAGGCCTGTTCTTTATCACATAGCGCCCAGTGTTATGTAGCTCTGAAAAAGTAGTGATCAATGTTTGGGAGCAACTGGCACTGAGACAAAACATACTCATTCACTAAAACTTAAATCCTAGCTTGCAGGTACGCATGCATACACAAACAAACAAACACAAAACACACACATACACACACACTGACTGTCGTTTTTAAGCAGATGATTCCACAGCTGTAGTCCAAGCTGCTGAAGGCTGTGACAGAATGTTGGTTGGAGACATACACATACACACATACACACACACACACACACACACACACACACACACACAAAAATGCAAACACACACACACACACACAAAAATGCAAACACACACATGCACACACACAAGTTGTAGAAAGAAAAGGCAAGGCCACAGGCAGAAATTTGGTGAGGAAATTTCTTTTCCTTCTCCTCTTGAGCTAAATGCAGTTTCTGTGTATGTCAACCTAAACGCCTTTTGAAGTAAGCAGATGTCGCACATTCCTTTGGTTAGCACGTCAATAAACATGACATCAAAAGGATCCATCTTTCTGAGTCTCTTACCTGCTTTTGGAGTGATAAGTTAATACACAGTTGAAGGTGGAAATATGAAAGGATATAAAATGTCATTCAATCTTCCCAACACATGCAGGCTTATTATTCAATATACAGACTTGGGCCAGACAGTATTTACTCATCTGTTAATTACATTTAATAATGTTATATGCTGGAAGCTCTGCAACCCTTTCAGCCTAAGTTTTAAGTACAAATGAAAGAATTTCTGCAGCCTTTAAAGCTCATAAAGTAATAATTAATTATCACAGTTCACCTGAGGAAAATGCAGAAAACAATGAAACAACATCACATCATTCTGTGCTGACAAATAAATAGAGCAGGCAAAAAGGTAAAAAAGCAGCTGACAGACAGGATGGGCTTGGGAAGGGGTTTGAATATGCAGCTGGGTATTTGACATCTTTGTCATCTTGCTTTGGCATCTTTATTACTCCTGTATCTCGCCTCCAACCCCACCATCCAACTCCATATGGCCAAATATTTACATGGCATATAGACAAGGCCACTTCATCAATCTCTTTGCTGCATGTGCACCCACCCTGGAAATCTTGTTTTTGGATTAAGCAACGAGGGCACAGGTAATAAGGGACCATCATCCTGTTCCACAAGGCCATTTGTCACAGGCAGTGAGAGGTTAGAGGAAGTTAATAAATTACCTTTCTCACTCTCACACAGTCTTTCTATCCCCTATATCCCCTCTGTTAAAGGAACTGGCACAGCCCACTATGTCCAGCCTCAGCCAAAGGTGTACATTTGTTGGTCTACATGGCTAGTGTATTGGATTCCCTTATTAGCAAACATCTAACAATTCCTGGCTTGAGGAGTATAAAAAAGGGAAAAAAAGGCAGAAAAGCAGACAGTCATGCTCTAATATTGGGATGTTAGGAAGGATGTTAGGCCTATAGAGAAGCTATTCTTTGTAGAGAAATGTCTAGAAAATGTAGAATTACACCATCAGACAGATTGAGAGGAAAGCTCTCTTTCTACCGTTATGCGTAACCCATCACCACTTGACCTTGCTGACCCCTTTGGGCCGATAAGCTGCATCAGATAGCACATTAACATGCTTAGCCACCCACTGCTACCATTTATCACAAGCTGCCCTGTTTAGTAAAGAGCAAGGAAAAAGAAATGGAGATGGGGAGTGGTAAACAAGTGCTTAGTGTATATTTGTAAAAAAAAAAAAGTGTAAATGTTGATGTTTTGCTGTCTTGTTTACCTGTGCCCATAGTGGGCATTTATTATTATGAATGGAATGTTAAATGCATTTGAATAATTTCTGCAGCAATACAAATACACCAAAGTAATTGAAAGCAACTAAATTAAATGAACTTCAATATATAATCTACCCAAACCGAAGAGTGGAAGATGCAAATTGTAATAGAGACATCCGTTCCAAATTCAGATTTTAGCTTTAGTCTGTTGCAATAAAGCAGTGTGCAGTTTTCCACTACTGATGTTTCATTTGTAATTTTTTTTATAATTTTTTTTACATCAGTCAAGACCTCATGCAAACTATACATAACATGAGCACCTTTAGTTTGCAATAAATTCTGACAACGGTGTATTGCATTGGTTCTAAGAACTTTGGCACTGTAAATGTTGTTTTTCTATTCTTTAAGCACTTAGACCGATGTGGCAGGTCACATCCAAGTCAAGAATGCACATACTCACTGGTTCACTGTATGTATTGTATATAATGTAAGTTAATAAGCTGCCCCATCAGATCTGGAAGTCTTGTGCCAGGTGACAGTTCATAGTTGAGACAGATATAGAACCCTTTTGTAATGCAGTGTCCTCTCAATAGGCCTTTAGTGCTATGTGCCATAGACCCTTTACAGCATTTTTCTATATCTGTCCATATTTGCTCCAACACATACTCCAACATGCTCACAGTGTAGAGTATCTACTGTAAAAGAGCTGCTAAAAGAGTCATGACCATAATAGCTCAGAGTGGTAGTTTCTGGTAATGTTTTTCATCAAATAAGGTTGTGTTAAATGATCTTAATCTCTGCATGCAATGCATTTTTAGAGTGCCATACATTCCACAGTCACCATCAATGAAGTGTAAAGATGCCCACTATCATTGTAAATAAGTGTAGATACCAAACAGCTATGCATGCTGATATTCTAGCAATTATTTCAGGTACTTTTATAATCAAGGTCTCATGTGGCATGTGATAAAATCCAGTAATTAAAACAAAACAAAAAAATACAAACATTTATAAATTCAAAAACGTGCAAACTTGTGACATTTTGTTTTGTTTTGTTCCCCTACTGTAAGTGGTTGTTTCCTTTGATTGTCACCACCATTGTGTTTTGTTATTTGTAAACCTGCACCATTTGTAAAGGAAGGGTTGAGGCAAATGGAAGGAACAGTTGCAAAGCATCTAAATCTACAACCTACATGTAAGCAGAAAAGTAGTAAACAGAAAATGTAAAGAAAATGCTGTATAAAATGCCAATAACATTTCTCTCTTATTGCCAGATTTGGAAATACCAGCACTGACTGTATATTTGACACAAATTATCAATAACAAATATGTTACTTTGTTTCTCTGTAAGTGCCAGATTCACTGTAATGAAGATGTAAGGGTAAACATGTTTTGCTTTATTTTATGAAAAGTACCTGAAGCTGCCATTTTGAATAAAAGCACCAAATCATTGTTTATTCTTTTCAGTATAAAGTACCACACATCAATGTGAAAGTTGGCTTTATAAAAACCCAAAAAGATGTAGATTTGCCTCAGCCCTGTGCATCAAAATGTATATTCATAATCAAATGAACCTATTTGAGGGAGATGAGGTTTCCTATGAGGGAAGACAGACTGTTTTTTAGGAATGTTTATTTTTCATTCATGATGATCATGATTGTTGAAGGTGTCTGATTTTTAATCTGTGCTAAAGATATTTTAAATTTAATAAATAACCATTGTAACAAGATGTTCTCTGATCTGTTTTTCATATAACTATAACTACAATGTATTTGTTATATACAATACAACCACTCTAAGACAGTGAAAGTGTTGGAGAGTGATTGATATGTATTAATACTGAGCAACTGTTTTTACAGTGGTGCTTGAAAGCTTTCTGAACCCAAAAATTCTATATTTTTTCATAAATACAACATAAAACAACAGATCTTCACAAAAAACAGCTATACAAAATATAATAAAAAATAAGTTATTTATTTATTAAAGACAGTGCTTTGCATATGTTAGTATAAAAAAAGTATATGAACCTTTGCTTTTAATATGTTGTGTAACTCACTTTTGCGGTGAATAAACTAATTAAATGGATTAAAATTTCAAATAAATTTTAAACATGGTAACTGTTGATCAGTCCAGAAAATTAACTTGACAACATGTGGTGGGAATTTTGCTTCAAATGTGGTTCCTTCACAACATTTCTACTGGATTAAATTCAGAACTTTATCATCGCAAACAATTACTTTAATCTTTTTTAGCCATTATTTGGTAGAACAATGCTGTGCTTAGGTGCACAGTCTTCCTGATACATTCTCCAGCCATAATTTATAACATGCATGTTGTGTATCTTTGGTGGATTGTATCTACCAAGTAACATATACACAAGCCTACATGCCTGAAAACATTTAAACAACCATTTGGAATTGCATATTCACAGTTTTTTTGAGTTTTGTGCTCATTAATTGTTAACTAGTTTTCATTCTATTTTGATGCTGTGGAAAATATGACACAATTGCTTTTTGTGTCTACATATACAGATGCTCATAGCTGGCATCTTTACAGCAAGTGTTCCTATTTTAAGTGATTCCTCTGTTCAGACTATTTCAGGTATCACAAAGTAAGAATTATGTATATGACTCTTTTTTTAAGATGGAGCATTGTCTCTTAGCAGCTTTATTTAGTTAGCTAAGGACAATCCAAAATTGAACAAGCCCAGGACAACAGTGCCAAAAAAGAAATGGCCTAAACGGGGAAGACCTAGACTCAAAAAAAGACCCAAAATCCTTGGGCAGCTTAGATGATATACATAAGAATTAAATGTATCTAATTCTTAAGTTTGTAATAATGGTTTAAATATGCGGAGATAACTATTATAAAATATAATAATTAAAACAAAAGCTGACGGTAAATACATTTGAGATAATCCAATATTATGACAAGTATAATTAATATGTAAATATGTATCATATTGTTCAAACAGGTATTATATTGTATGAATACCATATTTATTCACACTGGCAAATGCAATAAAATGTTGATGTGATCCAAAATATTTAAAATATGCTATTCAGTTTTAGTAATCTTAAGAATGCATTACAAATGACATCACAAATGACATCAATTGTAATTCTGTAATCTATAGTAAAATTCATTTTAAGTAACCCTCCCACAACAGCTTACAAAAGCTGGAAAGGTTCTGCCAGTGGAGATGAAGCCCTGCATATGTATGTGTGTATTTTTTACAAAATAAATAGTGTGGATTCTAAAATTACTCATTATCTTGTCCTCCAGCAACACCCACTCATTAATGAACATTTCCACGCTAAGCAAACAATGTACAGAAAACTGCTAACAGTTTGGCAGAGCATCACCTCTGGCCAGGCACACCTCCCCTTGAGTCACCTCCTTTATCTGCCGTGTCATCACTTCCCTTCCGGATCTCCCACTATGTAAGCAAGAGACAATGGACCTCCGGTAGCCAGTAAGCTCACTGACATCATCAGGGTCAATCACAGCAGCCCTCAAATAGGGCTTAAGTGGATGAGACACAGAAGTCACGTTTTGGGACATTTTTCATATAAAATCATTATAAAGTTAAATTACAATATTTAAATCAAAAAGCATAAGTAAAACATTACTTATACAATCTGTTTCATATGTTGAGATGTTCTGTTTTGTGGATTCAGTTGTTCATTGCCGTGCAGGGTATAACTTGAGCAAACTTTCCAGTCCAAGTTCATTAGTTACATACAAGAAATGCATTCATGCACACTGAGTTTCATAGAATTTATCTAGCACTGTTAAAATTTCAAAATTTATGCAGAGTATTGGTGAATGAACGAGCTAACTGCAGTGAATATTAATGTTGGTAAGCACTTTCCGTCTCTGTCACAGCCAGTCATTTACACATTTCCTCTCTTTTCTTCCCCTTATTTACCTTAGCAATCAACGAGGCTTCGCTCAGCGAACCGACAGTTCATGTGAGCGTGTTCCAGTCAGCTGCGGGCAGATGCTAAGTAAAGAGTAAACACCCATGATTCCTATTCTGTCTGTCCAACCAACCATCAGCGAGAGGATTTACATATGCACACAGAAGATAGACAAGTACTGTCTCTTTTTGGGTGTTGTGAGCGGAGCTGAAAGTGCTGCCCTTAAAAGGTGTACAGCAACAAAGCACACAGTGTGGTTGATCAAACATACAGCAGAACAAGACAACTTCACTCCTCAAAAGTTACTACTCCAATTAATCTTAGAAATGAGGAAAGCTGGAGCTGTGCAGGAGACTAAACTTAAAGCCTTATAGGTGCAAATATGACTATTCATAATCAAGCTACATAGTTATAGTCATCTCTGTGATAAAATAGGGATTTTTCATCTAAAGATGTGACAGAATGTAGTAAGGGTATTGCAAGTACTTCCCCACATTATTTACACTATATTTAAACAGAGCTGTGTAAGAGTGTCTTCTCTTATTCTGTGTGACCACAACAGACAAACTGAAGAGATGATCAGTGTGTGTGCAAAGCTCTGGTGTAAATAAACCTTCATGAATGACTCTTGCATTGTTTAGTCTAGGCCATAAGGTAGCAGGACCTTGGCCAACAACATGCATTAAATCCTATTAAAATTGCTTCATTATGGCATAGGCCTGTGTGTAATGGAAAAGACTCACTTTGTCCCCCGAGTCTCATACTACTGATGGTGGAGCATGCGCTGGGTCTATTCCCACAAAACCATACTCACCTCCTCAAGGGTGAGTAATAATGTTCGTGTTAAAAAGGTGTACAGTACAAAACACACTGCACAGACTTTCACCAGCTTAAACCTCTAGCTATATGCAAACAGTCAATCATGCCTGGCTGGACATAGCAGAATGTATGTATTGTATTAAATAGTAATGGATTAAACAATAAAAAAATGGCAAAAACAGCACTTTTCACTCCCTTGTAATAATGCCAATTACATTTTCCAAAACATTTTAATAAATGTAAAGCCTTCTTTTGTCAAGTACCTATTTTTTATCTGTATTTGTACTGCAAGTCTTAAAATAAACTTACATGAAACCAACTTGGCCATAACTGTAACAGTGTAGTTAGGTAATAAGCACTAGGGAAAGGGTATGGGCATGGGGTATGGGATGGGTGTAAAGGGTATTTATCTTTAGGGCTCATGTATGGATAGCAAACATAGTGGAAATCAGACTTAACGTCAACAAAAAAATCAACAAAAACTGGAATGGCGAAGTTCTATAATACATTAATTTATCAGTGAATTACAAGAAAATTAAGGCAATTAAGGCAATTTAATCATTTTAGCAAATACTTTGCTTTGGATTGGTTGTGCAGTATTGTGAAAATGTCTTAGGCCACCATTAGATCTGTTGTTTTAGCAATAGTGTAATGTGCATATAATATTTATATAATATAATAATATATAAATAGTATATTATTCATGCAGTCTTTTTATTAAGATTCAAATAAAAAGTAGAGTAAATATGTACACCAAACAAACAGTTTTGAAAGCAAAATGGATTCTGCAGGCAAAAGTTAGTATTTAAGTATGACCTTAATGTAAAAAGTAGTTTCTTGGCTGCTACTCTTCCAAAAAAGACCATTCCTGATCACTTGGTATCCTGATGAAGCTGCCAGATCCCGCAATTGCTCAAGTAAGGGGAGGGAACACAAAATAAGTGCCAATGTAGCTTTTTTTTCTTTTTGATTTATTCTGAATTTTGTATTACTACATACAAATCTCCTATATTTTCTTATTGCATTCTAATGGTGGCATGGTGACCTTTGCACGTTACTGTATGTCATAATGTTTGTAATTAGTCTTTTATTGCAAATTAAAAAGTTGTGTGAATGACTTATTACTGGCAAAGATAAACTTGTAATTATCTGTTTTTTTAAGGGGATACATAAATAGAGAGACAAATACTGACAGCAAATCTTAATAATGAGCTTCAGTGAGAGAGGAAGAGAAAGAGCGAGTCTGAAAAAGGGACACAATCTGACTGTGGATGAAGGAATAAACAATGTAATTTACCAATCAAAAGTCCACTCGCCACACACTGTCTGTATGATAAGATCAAGTGTCAGTTGCCTCCTTAAGTGCCTCCTGTCACTTCATGTTGGTGTGAACATAGTGGAGCTGGGGTTATGCTTATGAAAGGAATTAAAAAGGAGGGCTGAATGAATATGGGGGGAGTGGGGGCTAGGGGCTAGGATGTGGAGCAATCAGGGGAAAAACGACCCAAGTAAGAAGGACTTGTGCAGTCACTGTGAAACTATCTTCTTTTTATCTTCTGAAAGGACTTCTGAGGTGATCCGAGGAACGTAATTATTTTCACCCAATAAAAGCAACATATGCTAAGACAATAAAAGACCTTATTGGACATCTATTCATTAAAAGGTGGTAGTAAAAAGTGGAAAATTCGTGTATGGGGATGAGATTTAAAAGGGCTTTTCTGAATGTGAAAATCGGCTTAGAGCTCTTTATAACGCAGTGCTACCACCCCATGTTCTAATATAAAAGAGTTTGAATAAAACATGAGCTGGGTGTGGGTTTATTGGGCGTACGCTCTTCCATGCTCAAAGATATCTGAAGGATGAAATTTTTTGCAGTTTTTTTAACTTTATTCATTTCTGCTCACTGTAATGAGTTTCAGCTGTTTGAAGAACAGGGGACTGAAGAAAAGGAGGCTGATCTGGTGTTGACTGCATGGTTATGGCCCTTAGTAAAAGCTCTCACTTAGGAGGCTGTCACCCTGTGCACCAGTGTGCACTCGACACCATCACTGAATGAGCTGAGCTAATGTTAAGAGTGATGCCAAGTAATCACAGCAGGGAGAGGAAAATCTGAGATCATGTGACCTTGAAAGTGTCACAGCTATAAACTTTTAGCTTATTGCCTTACAAAGAATAGCAATTAAGTATTTAATTGTTTTCCCTAATGCATTTATGCCACTCGCATTATATTATAAGGTAAAAAAAAAATTTGTTTTAGCAGCAGCTATGGACTACAATGTTGATATATAAAAACTATTCTTAAAATAAATAAAGACATTAAACTTTAACATTAAGTAAAAAAAAATTACAGAACATGGAATATATTAGTGTTAAACAACCAGAAAAGTTATACTATCAGCTATTTTTTATGGTCTTGACTATAAATAAATATTAAAAAGTGATGACATAGTGATTGAATTATACTGATTAGGTAATTGAAGGTGAATGAAGACACAACACACATACAAATAAAAATATGTGGCCAGGTATTATGTGCAATACCTTACATGCGGACATGCACACAATGTTGGAAACCAAAAGCAAATCTTTTGGCTATTTTAGTTTTTAAAGAAAGTTTTGTATTAGCATTCCAGAACAAAAATATCACACACACACACACACACACACACACACACACACACACACACAAAGACAAGTCCTGTACTGCCTCTGACCAAATGATCACAGGCTCTGATGGGTTTATAATGGGGTTAGAGTGAGTTCATACAAGCTCAGTGTGCTATTCTAGCTAAAGTCAACCTATCCCAGTGCAGCACTGCTGAGTTAATCAGCCTATCCCAGTACAGCACTGCTGGAATAATAAGGCCACAGACAGGTGCAGGCTTATCCACAGTACCTGCCACACTAATTGGACTCAAAAGGCCCTCTATACTGGGATACCACAATCACTGTCTTGACGAATTCATTCACTCACATACACTCCAGAATCGCTCATTAGTGGTGCTCATGGGGTGTCTCCTATAATAAAGCCATTATCACTCTAATGACTCCAAACTGAAAGCAAAAAATCTGTCAAAGGCTGCACACACACTAAGCACACTGTCCAATCTAGTCGACCGTACTAGGAAACTAACTGCAAGGAGGTTTTTGTGAAATTTTACAGGAGACAATGAAAACTGACATTTTGTTGAAAATATGATTCCTGATTTGTAATAAAACTACTCTGACAGTATGAATGTATGTTTATACATGCTTAACAATTGGTAGGTATACTGGTACCTCAGTTCTGGTCATTTCCTCCAGAAGCCATGATGAGAACCGTAAACCACGAGAACTGAGCATTTATTTTCCCCAGAAGGAATAACATACATTTAATTAATTAGTTCCACACTATATAAGGCATTATATGCATTAATGAACTGTACTGGAGCTGCTCTCTGATTTACAAATGGCATATGTTAAGATAAATTAATCATAAGTGAAATGCTTTATCAACAGAGGAGTAACAAGTGTCTATTTTGTATCATAGCGGAGCTTATGATAAGCAATGACAAGCAAGTAAATGTTTAAACACTTATATTAACCTACAGTTGGCCACAAAGCTTGTTTTATAATAAAGTGCTGCAAAACTCATGTAACTCAAGTAAAAACAAAACATTCTAAAGGTGAACTTGTGGAGGGTAAAGTATATCTGCTTATGCTAAATGCAGCCTGTGTTCTGGAGGATTTCCCAGCTGTGTACCTGGAGATTTCACGTTCAGTTGGCAGTAAATACAACCCTGTTTAAGACCCATTATTTGCACTATGAATACAGTATAGTAGATGTAAAAATAAATAAAAACACAATAAAACACTGTGCAATGGCTATTGTGAATCACTGTGTACTGAATCATGAATAAAGAATCATGAATTGACTTTTGGTTGACTCATATAAGTTTAAGCAAATGTGCCAAGTAGTGAGTAAAGACAAGAGCCGAGACAATTTGGCTAGTCAAAATGCATCGATAACTGAAATAGACCAATTCTGAGTTGGTCGTGAACTGAGGTAACACCGTACTTTTAAACTAAATCTTCATCCAGTGTTTTTGCTCACTCGTACATTTTTAAAACATTTTTATGGCAATACAATGGTAAAGACCCCAATCAGCCACACATTGTTAATTAAATTGTTTGAGTAACATAGCAGTTCAAGGACTTGACTTGACTTAAGATACAAAATGTGAATGTGTCAAATGAATGTGATTGACACATCCATGGATTCTCCAACTTACAACATATAAGACTTAAAAGGATCTTCTTAAAAGACAACGTGAATGAGTAGCAGTTTATGTGATTAAAGTTCAACTATAGCACTTATAATATTCATCAGTGATGATATTCAAGATCAAGCCTATACTATTAATACAACTATATATCTGGCAGAAGATGACTTCACTCAAGGAACTGCCAATTAACAGCAGTCAAGCTTTGCTGACTTTGATTATTGTTATTTGATTACCATTCCTATTCTCATTTCCAAACATAGTCATTTTTTCACTACCCACCATACACACACTTGGCCAGTCTTCACTTTGTAGTGCTGGAGGTTGCTGACTCAATCTTAAAGGCAATCACTGGTATCACTGCATTATTAAATGCAAACAGTAATCATATTAATTTACCAAGAGTATAATTTTCACAGGAGAGCAACTAGCAGAAAACATTATGAAAATGTTTGAGAGTACTGGTAATTGAGTTGATTAGTGTGACCTTGCTAGCCAAGGTAATAATGGGACGAGTAAACGAAGCATGGGGGACTAAGTTATGACCCCTTGTTCATTCTCTCGCACTCTCCTTCGCTATATGTTAAGGGGTGGCCAGTAGTAGCACACCTCTTGCTCTGACAAAGTGATCCTGGGTGACTAGCCAAGCTTGTCGTGCTGCTTAGCGCTTTTATCCCAGAAAGTAATGAGGGGGCTAGCAGTCTGGCAGTCCATAAAGAGCAGAGACCAGCCTGTCGCAGGATTAACCAATTCTGAGGGGAAAAAGCTTTGCATTTAGAGTAGACCGAACACGTAGCAGATTGAGAGGCTGAATGAAAACCATGAGCGAAAAAGAAGGAATAATTTACTCTCAACCTTTTGTTTATCATTCATATGGAGAGACACTAAGTAATTAAATCTATAATACGTCCCCTCCCTCCACAAACAAATGTACAAGATTCTGTTTCGGCTTTAACAGGCACAAAATGGCATAATATTTTACAGCACTCTTACACTCTAATACAGTTTTTATTGGTTAATGTAACCAATGTGATGATGTCCAATGTCCTCCATTATCTCCTCAACCCCATTTCAGAACGTAGGTCCTACTAAGTGTTTTAACATTACACTCAAACAGAGATGTCCATCAACTGATTTACAAAGTTCTTTTTTGTTTGTGAAGTATGTACTTTTGTTGGATAAGCATCTTAGAAGCAAGTTACAACTTAAACCAAAACGATCAAAGTCCTGAGAACAGAGTAGCTGATGCAATGGATTGAAAGCACGAGCCAAACAAATGACCATCCACTTAGATTAGTGGAGATGTTGCACAGCTGAAGACTGGTGAGATGACCTAATCAGAATTAGACTCACAGTGCACGGAAGGGTGAAGAACATAAACTACAATGGCCACATGGATCAGAGCCTGAATTCAATGAGCCATGAGCTCGTTCACCCCTGAGATGGAAAGTGAGATGTGCACACTAGTCTGACTTCAATTACAGACTGCCGTTTACTAGTCATTTGTGCATCACATAAATGAATGTATGAGGCCAATAAGAGCTAGAGCACAGTACATCTCACTGGAAATGTATTTACATGCTCACAGGACAAAGGGGCAGAAATAAGGACTCAGCTTTGTTATAATCGTCTTAAGACCTCATTAAAATACACTCAAACTGGCCCTTCACTTTAGCGCAATACATACTGCACTTTACCTCTGCCTGTGGACCTCTGCAGCCACCTTGCCATCCACATTCTCTACATGATTATTTTAATGTCCATGTCCATTAGGAGAGTTTTTCCTTTCCACTGTCGCCCTAGACTTGCCCAATTTGGCATTAGCCTTTTAAGATAATATAATACTGTAATGCAGCTTTATACAAATAAATTTGACTTTGATTTATGTAACAATACCATAAAAATAACTTATGAATAATTAATTTGGAAAGATCAAATTAAAAAGTCAACCAAATTCCAAAGAATAGTAGGTTGTAGGTTGACTAACATAGGTTAAGTATATTAAAAACCAGAATAACAATCATGTCAGACAACAGACATGTATGAGAATGGACATTATGGGATGCAGACCTCTATGACCCCCCTCTCCATACATTGTAGAAAGGATTCAGAATATAGCAACCTTCTGAAAAATATGATACCACCTAATGTACACCTACATAAGCATTCATGCACATGGACAGCAGAGAGATGCGCACACTCTCGTGCACGTCCGTCTTCATTAAAGACAAGGGCCAGACACCTCTTTGTCCTTATATACTCCTGCTGGCCTGCTGACCCCTAAGCCGACAAACCTGGCCTCTTCTCACACACACACACACTCCTGCCGTGCAGCATACATTACTGCTGACATTCCACATTAAATTATGCTGCTGTCAGCCAATGGCCCTCTCCTCAAATTCATTTTAATAAACTTTCTCTCTTTCTTCTTTTCACCCCCTCTCCCTCACTCCTCTGCTCCTCTCTCTCCCCCTCACTCTCACACTCTCTCTCTCTCAAGGTTACTGCTAAGGGAGTCACCTTCAGTGTCAACCCCCAGGGCTCTCTCTACTACTCTCTCACCCACACAATCACCAACAATCAAAATTGCACAGCCCAAACACATAAGCATGTGCCCAAATGATCTTTCTATCTCACTTTTCACACACACACACACACACACACACACACACGGCAAAGGCATTTACAAACTTCTATTATGTTTATTAGTTTAAATCAGACTTATATTAATTAATTATCATGAAACACTATACATTGTGTCTATAAAAATGCAATGTAAAATGTGGTCTTCTTCCTATAAAATTGCCTATTGATGTCTAGCCTTATGCATGAGCACCTCAAGCCTCTACCCAGCCTGCAGAGAAGAGAACAAGAGGCGTGAGAGTGCACACATGGCATTGAAGTGAAAGTGACTGTGAATTGGGTGGATGAACTTA
Organism: Parotocinclus maculicauda; assembly: GCA_034780255.1. Taxonomy (NCBI): domain Eukaryota; kingdom Metazoa; phylum Chordata; class Actinopteri; order Siluriformes; family Loricariidae; genus Parotocinclus; species Parotocinclus maculicauda. Next base: position 20,027 of record JAUZSU010184024.1, read on the forward strand.
ATTAGTTACAGCGGTGAGCACCCACAGCCTGAAGTCACAGCTCATTAAGATCAGGTGTGTAGATTAATTAATTAAGAGAGCCATCCTCAAAGCCAGCTCCTTGCTGGCTTATTCACTAAACTCACAGAGCTAAAGTAAACTACTGGATGTTTATGATCTTACTAGCCAATTACTATTCATTACTTAAATATGAATTACTAGTCAAGGTGTATTAAAAGGCACAGATGTAAATTATATAACTAATTACTGAGTGTGATGAATAAAGAAATACTGGGAATATTTGAATATAAAAAAAAAATAAGCATTTGAATTGATTTAATTAAACAGGATCATCAGAAAAGCAAATTAAAAGTCAAAGAAAGTTGTTCAATTGTGCAAATGAGATGCAAACTCAATGATGGTTATTGAGTAGCAAGTGACATATTCATGGTGGTGGACAGAAGCATTTAAACTTGATGAGAGTACCACACATGACTGTTCAGTAGGGTGTATGGTCACCCAAGACTGCTAAAACACACTGATGGTGATGAGGCATGGACAGGATCAGATTGTCCAGTTGTTTTTGTGGGATCCTCTTCATATTCCTTTTGAAATATCCCTTAATTTTGTAAGGACTGTAGATATAGCATTGTCATATCCACCTTGATTTACATATACTGTTGTGCTTGCTTTCCAAATGTTTAAATGCCTTGCTCACCCTACATTTTTGCCTAAGTCTAAAAAAGAGCAGATCTACCTCTGCTATCTACCTCTCTGTTTATGAGTGAGCATTGTGTGCTGAGGTGCATCAACAGACTCACATTAACTCCCCCCAAATTTTTGTGAACACGTTTTGCTGCACATCAGTTAGCCGTCAAGAAATCACTGAATGGTTTTTAAAAGATATTCACTACACTTCCAGAAATGTTGTGACAAGACTAGATCCAGTAAATAAACAACCACACAGAACAAATAAGTATGCCTAGTAGAATGGTGCACTTTGAGGAGTGACCTGAAGAAGAAATGTTTGCAAAACCAAACAATGTACTTATAAGGAACTTGTTTGGTTGTGGAGATCAGTGAAAGACACAGTAATGCAGACCAGTCTCCAAAGTATGTTTGCTTGTGTAAGGTTGGGCAAGTACGTGTCACAATTCAAAGCAAATGATAAAAAAAAAAACCTCCAGAATGGCACCATATGTTATCGCATAGGTCTTTTTGATTCATGCAGGTGTTTCTGATAGAATCTCTTTGTAAACTTTTCCCCTCTGCACTTTGAAGCTGCCACCCTAGTGAGAGATGGTGTATCTAAAGACTGCTATAGCACAGGTTTCAATGCAGTTGAAATTCTTTAGAGGAGCAAATATGACATTTCATTGTGCTTACCAACATATGTAATCAAAGACCTTCAGCACAAAGGCAGAAACAGGGACTTCTCACTCTCTGACATGTGGCATTCAGTGTAACAAAAACAGTTAGCAAATGAAAGGATGAAGGCATTTTAACAGAGTTTCTAAGTTCACTTATGTGGAATGGCAAGGTGGGCTTGTACGAGCGTGGGTGGGTGTGATTTGTATTGAAAGGTTTTGCAAAGTGACTGCTAATTGAGATTAGTCTATTACCATACTGACCTTTCCACATCTTTATAGTCTTCATTTATAGTCTACAGAGAGTGAAAATGTATTCTTTCATTAAAAACACCTTGCATTATTAATACTGGGGTATATATTCAGAGAGCAACCTTTTCTAGTGTTTTGAATTCTTCTTCTAATAACACACACAGAGCTAACGAGTGATAAGGGATTCAGAGGATACTAACAGAGATTGTGTCTTTAAGCCTCACTGTTCGAGATGAGAAACAGCCATACATGGTAGATATGAGTTATAAAATTCATGAAAACCCTGGTGTCAAGTTAAAGATCTAATAAACTGTACTAGGTATTCATTTACAGCTTTTAGCAGATCCCCTTTTCGAGAACGACTTCCAGCTGAGACGATTTTATAATGTATTGTTGGTTAAAGGCCTTGATGAATTCCCAAAAGTGGCAGTTTAGCCATGCCACAATTGTACCATGGATTTTATGGTCAGTGCTCAGTACCTTAACCGCTGCATGACCACTGTCCCAGCTCATTAAAGCACCAGTGACTTTTGCTCATTATATTGTTTAAGCAACAAACATGGCCAAGCATGCAGAAAGTGTGTCCACCGCTGACGCCAAAGCAGGAATGTAGTTATGTCAGTAGAGAGGGCAAGGACACTGACATGACTGGGTGAGTGACTGATTACCTAACAGCTAATAAAGTAAGTTTGTTACTATTCCAAACAAACAAAAGTTAGACCATAATTGCTTTCTGTATAATAAAATAAGCAAGCGGTGAAATTTAACAATCAGAAACTTTTACTTAATTAAGCCATAATACTCATATAAAAGAAGAAATAAGAAGGGTTGTAAAGTTAAGGCAACCTGTCACACTCTTCCCTTTTGAAAATCTTAGTTCGTCATAGGTTGCTTTGCAAAAGCACAAAAAGTAACTGTGCAAAACAGAAGTGTTTGAACTTGATGGCCACATCCTCTGATTAGATAGCAAAGATTAATGAATGGGGAGGTGAGCAGGAACACTTCTGTTAGGATAAATATATTTGAGGTTTAAGAACAGGCCACCTGAGAGGCAATGCTACAGTAGTGGTTTATTATAGGTTTATTTCCCAAGAAAATGGTATGATGTCTTTGTAAATCAAATTTAACTATTTGTATTTATTGAGAAGTATGTTTTTGTATGATACAGTATTACAGTATTATAGTCCATGTGTGTGTCGAAAAAATTTTGAGGAACACTTTGTAATCAGAGTATAACACCAAATCAGTTTGGTGTCTAAGATATTGATCTAGTTAGTAAAGTAGTGTCTGTTAATCAGTTTCACCTGCTTAAAGTTAATGAAATTAACAACATGTGCACTAGAGGAGGAACAATGAGATGACCCCCAAAACAGAAAAACTATAGAAAATGTATTTTCCTTTTTTTTTAAATTTCAGACAGTATGATCATGATTTCATGTTTTGTCTGGTCAACTTAATTTCATTTGTTAATAAACATCCAGTTCTGCATTTGATTCCTGCAACATTTTTTAAAGAAAGTTGGGACGGTAAAACATTTACCACTTTATAATGCTGCCATTCCTTTTCATTAGGTGTCATTATGTGTTAATCTGGATTTACTTTGTCCAGTCTTAAGATTTTCAAAATCACAGAATCGTTGTTGTCACCTTTTTCCCAAAATTCTCCACACATTCTCTATTGGGGACAGGTCAAGACAACAGGCAGGTCAGTCCAGTACCTGTGCCCTTTTCTCCCACAGCTATACCTTTGTAATGTGGTTTGCAATGTCTTGTTGAATAACACCTTTTCTCCATGCTGCCATTACAGAAGTGTAATTGACTTTTGAAAAGGGAATTGACACAACCCCATACCATGACAGACCCTGGCTTTTGTACTTGCTGCTGATGAAAGTCTGGATGGTATTTTTTGTCTTTGGTCCAGAGCGCACATTGCCCATTATTTTATAGACCTGGAATACTTATAAAGGTTTAACAAAGTAATCTGTTGCCTATGTGGCTATATCATCTATGCTGAATGGCGGTTCTTGATGTGGTGTCGTCTTTGGGATTGCAGATTCAGCTTGAGCTTGTGCCCTTGGCTTTTAAGCACTGAAATTCCTCCGGATACCTCGAATCATTTAATGATATTATGCACTGTAGAGAGAGAAATATGCAATTCCCTTCCAAACTTATTTTGAGGAAAATTGACAAACTGGAGTTCCTGTGCACATATTTGTTCAAGATGAACTGGATGCTGCTTTTGTACCAAATCATGATTACCATGACCTCTTGACATCACCTCATTACTAGCTCTAAATCCCCATCCCCACTTTTTTTTAGAATTTGTTGCAGGCCTGAATTGCAGGCATGGATGTTTAATAACAATGTCTGCAATGAAGTAAAGGTCAAAGTAAATGTAAGAAACACTGTCCCAACTTTTGATATTGTGTATATATATATATATATATATATATACAGTGCATCCGGAAAGTATTCACAGCGCTTCACTTTTTCCACATTTT
>JAUZSU010184025.1:0-12406 GCA_034780255.1 Parotocinclus maculicauda
TGTGGTAGCTTGGCAGAGGTGGGATTTGAACCCTGGACCTTCTGGTCCATAGTCCAGTACCTTAACCGCTAGGCCACTGTTTTTTTTATTTTTATTTATTAGCATTTTCCATTCAGGTAACAAATCAACTATGCATTTACTTCCATAACTATGTGATTTAATTTGATGTAAATTAAAATCCTTACGCTCGTTAACAAAAATGCTTTTAATGGCTCAGACTTCAAATTCGTTTGTCCCTTCTCTCCATGCTCATCTAGCTGTGAGATTATTTCCAGAAGCTATCAGCCCTGTTCCTTTCCCACAAGGCTCCCCAGCTTGACATCTTCTAGCTGTTTTTACATCTTCTCCCTTTCATTTTCCTGACACTCTCCTTCTTCTAAAATGATGGGTGCCGTGACGCCGCTATCTGGCCTCGGTGGACAATCAAGACAGAGAGAGACGTTTTCTTCATTTTTCTCAGTACAACTCTTATTAAAGCTGCAGACTTGGCACCTAGCTCGCTCTGTTGCCATGACAACCCCGGGTACATAATATCCATAGGAGAGCTACAAAACCCCATTTGTCAGAGAGCGCATCTTAAAGAACGCGAAGTGCTCAAAATATTCCAACCATGCATTAGCACAGGTAAATCCTGCCCATCATTTACTGATCACAACAAAATGAAAAGGTTTCACAGGTGCGCATATAAGCACGTTTTGAGATGTTTATTCTTTTTAAAGGAGCTTTGGCAAAGCAGCATAATTAATTGCTGGCCTCGCAGAAGTGCCTGATGACCATGGGGCGTTTTCTTCCCAGACTCTCTCTGGTGCTAGGTTTCCTGTGCCTAGTACTAGTACCAAGAACTGGGCTGCATCCGGGCAAAAACAGCCGATGCTTTGAAGCAGATAAAGGCAGTGCAAAAAGGTTTCTGGGAGGTCGTGTGTGCACACTGGCTACAGGCTCTAAAGGTGGAGGAAAAATTATTTTAATAAATAAACAAAAAAATAAAATAAAAACTATATATATATATATACACACACACATCCCACTGCAACAGCGACCCATACCCAGCCCCGATCACGTGGACCGATCTCATATAGGACACACTTGAGTGTTTCTACTTTCTTACTCTGTTCTTTAATGGTTAAATCCAGCACATGTCAGGTACTACTTGGGTGCTGGATCATTTTCAGCACTGCAGTTTGTTTATTTGTGGCCATCTTAGCGACACACACAAGGTTATATCCAAACACAAGTTCATCTAGTCATATATATGGTGAGAGTGTAGGAAAAAATAGAAGTACCCGGAGTAAACCCCCGCAGACACGGGACGGACATGCAGACTCCACACAGAAAGGACCCAGGCCGCTCCACCCTGGGATTGATCCCGGGACCTTCTTGCTGTGAGGCACCGTGCTGCCCCTAGCACTGCAGTAACACTGATGGTGTGTTAGAGTGTATTGTGCTTGTATGAGTGGGTAAGTCACAGCAGTACTGATGGATGTTTTAAACACCTCAGTGTCATGGCTGGACTGAAATAAATTCCACCTCCCAAAAACGTCCAGCCACCAGCATCCTGTAGACAGCGTGTCCTGTAGACAGCGTCCTGTGAGCATTGATGAAGGATTAGAGTATGCCAAACACAAACTGTGCAACAACAGATGAGTCTAAGACTTTAAATCTACAAGCTGGAAGCATTACGGTAGATGTGCTGAATGGAGTGACACAGTGAGCAAGTACACTGCTTACCACATCAGAATGGTCCACCACCCATACTCACATACATATAACTTGCATGCCATTACATATTTTTACCACAGAGGTCTCCAAATCCACAGAAAAAATACATAGAGCTTTGCGAACGCGCTCTATCGTTATCCCTCTTACTTGCTTTCTTTTTAAACATCAAATCCTAATCATGTGTGCACTTAATCCTGATGTGACCCATGCTATGAACTATTGCAGTCCAGTTATGTAAGGCTTAAAAAATCTATTTAAAACTAATAGTGCCACAGAAATAGTACTAGGAAGCATAGTTGGACGGGATGAAGATGTTTCCTATTTATTTTGGGCAAAGTTATGCTATCACTGCAATCTTTGATAGGATGCACAAGCATGCTGCAGTTTGAAAGCACTGTCGATTTTCTTTTAGTAAATGTAGGTCTAGTTATCATTTATTAAATGAACTGACAGCAGTCTTGCAGGCTTTTGAAAATTGAATTTTCAATTCATTTCTTCTTCCCAAAAAAGGCCGGTGTGACATGAGCTGAGGCTCAGTGAGAAGGAGAAAGGTTGTAATTATGCTATCAGGCAGCCATTACTCACCGTGCTGGTTTTGAAAGCAATATAAAACCTCAAAGGTTACCACAAATTACGGCAAATAAAGACACGATACTGTAACACCGTGTTCTGGTAGGTCATTAGACCCACTCTAGCGGTTTACCAAAACACCCTTTTGACTGTGCCCACTAGCAGGACGATTCTTGAGGCTTCTAAAGAAAAAGTATCTGAAAAGTAAGTTTTTGTTACACTCAACAGGGATGATTTCAAAAGCTTTCAGTAATACGGGAGGACGAGAAAATAAGAAAGTCAAACCTGAATGAAAAGATTTTCTAAGAGAAAGTAGACATATACATTGAACTGATAGGGGTGATGCAGCGGAGCCAGAAGTTGAATGCTGCATGAATTGTGATAAGGACTTTTTCGATTTGCCCTCACTCTTTCCAGTATACGAGCTCTGACATGATAAAGCTCCTTAGTCATTAGACCAGGAAGTGCAACATGCCGCTATCAACTGAAAAGCTGGGTTCCTGATTCCTAAAGACATTAGAATACATTCATTCCTTGATATTTTAGGGATTTGAATAAAGCTTAGCATCTTTGTTCACATGTTTGGTCTCGAGCCGAGTGATTAACACCAACCCTCATATCAATCCGCAGCAGGAAAGCCGGACTTTCACTGTCTCAGCGAAAAAGCTTTACAAAAGCTTACGGCTTGTATTTGCTGAAGTCTTTAGCCACTGGAAAAGCTTATCGTCTGAGATGAACATCACCCCTTAAGTCTGTCCCAGGTGGAGTGTAATAAGTAGTTGTTCATATCTGAGAAAGCAGGCTAGCGAATAATTCGATTTAAAGAAACAGTTTAGCAAACAATGAGTCCGAGATCAATCAGACTTGCTTTTTGCATGATGCTGAACTGAAAACTGAAAACTCACCTTGTTGAACACAGACATCGCAAACAATATTGTTTATATTCCATGAGCTGATTATATAATGTGACATCGGCAACATTGACGACATGGTCAAGAGAAGCCCTGGGACTGGTTCCACGCAGCTTGGTTCCTGTGGACAGGAGGTGGCAGGTGGTCTGATGCCTCACCGTATAGGATCCAATCTCAGGCTCCTAGGTTTTTAATGCATCGTTGACACCGTCTTTCTTTTGCTTACCTACTCGAAACGTGTTGGCAAATTACCTGTCTACTCTAAACTGGCTAGGACAGGCCCCTACAGCACTGTTCAAAAGTCTTAGGCCATCATTAGATTAGAATCCATTGTTTCGATGTTATTATGGACATACATAACTATTTCTCTTTATAATCATTTATTTTATTAGAAGACAGCCATTAAATACAGGAAATGTCTTTGCAGTCAAAAACAAATCATTAACGAGATGCCAAGTTGACCCAGTGACAGTCCCAAGAAGCTTGATCAGGAATGGTCTTTTTATACAGATTACAGCCAAGGGGAAGAGGAACTCTGAGCGATGAATCCAACTGCGATCGGTGACAAGGAACGAATGTTTGATGGATTTTCTCTTGAGTACATCTCAGAGCAAGACCTATCAGCTGATTAACTGTAAGTTGCTCTGAAAAAGGATGTCTGCTGAATGATGTAAATGCAATACAAACAATACACTCGAGTGGTGCAGCTCACCACCTGAGTTTGAGTCTTGGTGGTCAGTCCTGGAGTCCTGGCCCTGAATGGACGAAATGTGATTTATCCAAGAGAGATAAGGTCAGATCAAAGATCATCTAGCTGCTCCTACAGACTAATCAAGGCGGCAATGAAGACTGTGTTCAGTTAAAGGTTAAAGTACTGGAAGGTCCAAGAGTTGAAGCATGGCTTTGAGCACGGCCCTTAACCCATATGTCATGCTGGCCAAGGGCATCTGCTAAATGATTAAATGAAAATAGATAAGAAGAGTTTATACTGTTCTTCCATGCAGGCACATTCTTTTCAAAGAAGTCTACAAGTTATTTGAAGATAATTGCTTGACTAGGGTCCTGCTTTTATATTGTAGGTTCAAATAAGAAAAAGTCAAATAAAGAAAATTGTTTGATACCTTCTTTGATACTGCAAAACTGTACACATGTCCTTCGTTATTGGTGTTTACTAGTTCCAGCACCACACACTTAGATGTTCTTCCAGCTCAGCATCACTCCACTGGTCTTCATCAGCAGAACCCAGTCCCACCAGAGTGCAGTAACTCCCTCCATCACTTAATGACCAAGAAATGATGTGCCTCCAAGGACCTCCCACTGAGGACTGACTTTAAAATCTATTTTGTTTTTAAATCTATTTTATTACTATTATGTTTTAAAATATATTTATAACTTAAATATTAATATTGATTTATATTATATAACTTACTTAATTTTACTATTATTTTAATATAATTAAGTATTGACTTAATTAACATCTAGGAGGATGGGTCCCTTTTTGAGTCTTGGTCCTCCCAAGAAATCTTTCTTCTACTTTCAGGGAGTTTTTCCTTTCCACTGTCACCCTAGGCTTGCTCAACTTGGGGTTGGCCTTTAAAGATAATATAAGATTGTAACGCTGCTTAACAAGTTGAGACAATGCTCCGTTATAAAAAGCGCTATATAAATAAATTTGACTTGACTTGTTAAGAAGCTTGTGGCTTCTTACTGATACAGTGGAAGTGGAAGGTACAGGTAGAGGCAAAATGTTATTCAGTCAGTCACATATTACATGAACACATGCTGAAGTACACGGGTACACTGAACCACGTTTGAACACACGAAGTGATGGGCTCATCTTAGTAATCTCATTACTAAGCCTACTGTTACACGAATTTACAAGACTATTATGAAGTAAATACATTGAACATCATGGTACTGAGTCCAACATTCACATATGTTAAATATAAATTAAAAAACAAATTATCCAGTTCTTACTCAGAAATGGTTAAATTGTAAGTAATACTACTGGTTTTGTACTACCTTGAGGCTCCTTTTTTCCTTCCATGTTTAGGCACTGACCTGTGCTCTTATGGATGCTGCTTGTAATATATTTTTATTAAGCCACAAACCTTGCTCCAAATCATCTTCCAATTTATAAAATTGCAGTATGCCTGTTCATGACTTTCTACTAATAAGCAGTGTAATATGCATGTTACTCACTATGGTACGTTACAACTCTAGAATTGCCCAACAATAGAATGCATACCGGTAATAGGACCAAAACAGAAGGCGTTACCTCATATCGGTCCTTTGATGCTGCATAATGTAAAGGAGTGCAACCATTTTGATTGACTGAATTTAGTTGGGCTCCTTTTCCTATTAAGGATCTTACAATTTCGGCTCTTCCTGCAGAAGCTGCAATATGGAGTGGGGTCCAAGAGGCCTGAAAATACAAATACGCCAATATGATTAACACATTCACAATGTCAAACTGCACTGGACAGAAGAATTAGGAGAATAGGTCACATGCATGATACAGATTTTGAAATAAATCTGTTTAGTTTTGCATTATCACAGCTTCAGTACAGGTATGCATTACTTAATGTCCACAATATAACCTGTGAAATTGCACATTCTAGAAGTAATAAGGAACCTTTAAGATTGACAAAAACAGTGATTTGATTTATATTGTAGTATGTCAATATCGACTGATATTAAAAGAACTATCATGATAAAGATTTATTTGCATATCGCTCAGCACTAGATGTTTGCTGTCCTTAATCCCAGAACTTTTACAGTTACCCTTCTCTTCATCATAATAAATACCAGAGATGCACAGATTGAAATTTTCTTGGCTGGTATTGATTTCTTTTTTTTACATTTGATAAGACAGTTTCGATTTTGATTTTCTTTCTGCCTAAGACATAACACACACAGACACATTACGACATACAGAAACGCTTTTGTTCAACTTTTTTTCATCACTGCTAAAGAAGACAGCAGGGCGTCCTGCCATGTGTGCCTGGCTCCTCTAGCTTTAGCTTTGTTAGTTTTGTAAAATTTTGTACATTCAGTGCTGTGATTGGGTTTTAAATGTCTCATTAAATGTGTGTCCAGAGTTGTTCCTCCATGGCTTATTTTACCTATGCATTTACTGCAAACAGTATGCTGTGAAGAGCTTCCAAACTGAAGACTTGTCTGGGTCCAAAATTAATCTAGGCCACACTCAAAACACATCTGAAATCTAACACTTTCTCCTGAACATGTGTCAATAGTGATCTCATAAACAAACCAGCGAGTGGCTGAGCTGTGTTTAAAGGCGTGTTTACATGAACCAAATTTTACCTAAATGTTAACCGAAGCTAAACAAAAGTAATTTGCTGTTCATGTGTGGCTGTGTTTGCGCAGCTGTCAACATCGTGTGCTACACAAGTATACATGTGACCGGCACAAAATTGATTATGAGACTAATTGGCCGATCACGCTAAATAACTATTCCGCATTCCAGTCACTGGCAGGCCGATCAATGCACCTCTAATAAATACATAAATGTAAAAAACAGCACGTACATAAAGTAGATATATATTAGTGGTGTTTTAATAGCTCGGCCACCAATCATTATTGGCCAATTTCCGTGACAAAGCATGTGATCGTTGTATGCCGATCAACGCCTTTCATCGCCGACTACGAAAATCAACTACCTGTACTTCCAGCCTGCAGAGGCCCAGTGTGCAGGGTTGTGTCCCCGCCCCCTTTCCTTTACACTGCACAGGCGCGTGGCGGCAAATCATAAACAAACATGTCTGCTGTATGGAACTTTTACACGGTCTGTGAGAGAGATGTAAAGTTTGCATCCTGCAACGAAAAAATACCTTGCAGAGGGAAGCACATTAAATTGCTTCAACGCACAATTTTATAAATAATTTAGATGTATTAAATAAAAAGTGTATTGATTTAGATTGACCGAAAATCTGTGTTTTATAGTTTTTTAGAATTGTTTCAGTTTGTGGCAGTATTCTTACAAACAGCTTGCAAGACTAATCAATGCACAGCTACAACACAATAATATTTTATCAGCCTTAAATAGTAAATAAATATGTGATGGTTAATCACCAAAGATAAAGGCAGATCACCATAAATAAATGTATTGGAAAGACTGTATTTGTCATTCGGAGAAAAAAAATGCAGGCACGTTTGAAAATATATAGAATAAAATAAAACATATCTATCAAGTTGTGTTTATCTTTTATAAATATGAAACATCTATATATTAATAAACTAATGTATCGGTCTGTAGATGAGGTACCACTGTCTGCTAACACATGCATACCAAATGAATGAACAAAGAAGTTGAGAAAAGATGCTGACTCACATCATCCTTAAGATCCACTTCAATTCCAAGATCCAGCAAAAACTGTACAATATCTACATGTCCAGCTGAACAGGCCCAGTGCAGAGCAGTCCTGTGGTCCTGCACACACCACATATATTTGTATTAACCACTGACCATGATCACCAACTGCCAATGTACTTTATCTACCAACAACATATTAGCTACAGGTTATTAAGTCATGCTAACCACTCCGTTTTATACTTTTTCACAAATACTCCCTGCACACACCTGGTCTGTTTTGGTAGCGAGACATCTTTCCGACAAAATGCGAGTTTTAAGTTGTTCAAACTTTCCCGTGTAAGCTAAATTACAAATCTCTAAATTAGACACAGAGCTCTCCATCACGCCTGATTGGTGTTACAGTCAATTCATCTCCCCCTGTTCCCCCACTAGTGCGCATGTGCGAACTCATGACGGCGCAGCATTCAGAGCAGTAGTCGGCGCAGGAGTAAAGTTCTTCTTCTTTTTTTTATCTTTTAATGGTGGTCGGCAGACCAACAATAGTTGTATTTACCGCCACCTATTGAGCTAGCGTGCGCAGAGTGACTTCTGAAGGGATAACAGCTGTACTTCTATATCTATATACAGTATACATATACTCAGCTAAATATGATTATACATTCCAGTTATTCTTAAAAAAACATAAACATTTCTTTATGTATCCTACTCATCCTTAATCCATATGCAAGTACATCTGTTAGTGAGTTTTGTGTCCCTGTTTCCTCAGCAACTTCACAATTTCTTCCCTTTGTACTGAGCCTCACACAAGTTTAGACAAAAGGTTACAGTAAACCAACTTTATACTGACAGTTTACTGGGGGTTACCTTTTAGAATTCAGACAAGTTTAGCTCTGCTTTGATCTATGCATACTACTCACAAATATTAGGGCATGCCCCAAAATGAAATATCCCCTAATTAAATAAATGTGTTATATCCAATAATAATATAACTCTGAGCAGTGTAGTAAATTACCAGATTAGGGAAACAACTACATGTACAGCATAACATTAGCTGTATGTGAAAATGTTCTTTGTGTTTATGTGCATGTGACAGTATACGTATGTGAAGTACAAATTAAATATTTAAATATTTAATGTTAAAATAAAAGTCATAACTCTTTCTATAGAAGAAAATGGCAGAAATAAAGAGAGTGCAGGAGCTGATGAAGAGAGAGAACAAAGAAAGAGAAAGTTGGACCGCAGTAGATGATGAAGTGTTTTGAGATCCCCATTCAAATTTTGGAAAGAAGGAGAGATGAATGTAATTAACTATGAATGTAAATAAAGAAATATCAAAGTTTGAGTGTCTGGGCTAAGCCCCCAATCTCCCCAAACTCTAAAAATACCCTAACCAGGATAAGTAAGGATAAAATAGATGCTTTTTATATTCTACTTTTTTGGAAAGGTATCATTTAGGCTTTTATTTGTATTTTACTATTTTCAGTTTTAGCATACCAGTTTAATTCAGGTCAGGAGACTAATTGTAAGCAGTCCCTATTGACATCATGGCAGTTCATCGCAGAGCACATACACACACCGACACATTCACTCACTGACACTGGATGTGACTGACACTCAAAATAAAATATCCTCTAATTACATATCTATGTACTTACGTGAGCAGTGTAGTACATTTATTGATTAGGCTATATACACTCCATGGTCACTTTATTAGGTACACTTCCTTGTTTTTACACCCATTGACAATTTTACCACTCGCTCTTACCCTCCACGATTCGAAAAGTGTTGTACATTTAATTTGAAATCAAAATGATAACTTGTTACAAGTGAAATAAACAACACCGTCAAAAATACAGCAAATCGTCCCGGCGATATGGTTAACGGGCAGGGGAAATCAAATAAGAAGCCAGCGTCAGATCAAATGTATTACACTTATGTTAATAGACATGGAGGTTAATGGCTTGTTTGGAGTAACTGATGTCGTAAGTGGCACTAAAAGCATGTGCGTTACGAGTGGAACTAAAATTCCGATTATGAGAGTAGCCGGACGCGTTAGAGTAACACACGGGAGATGGTGGCTTAGAAACAAACGGCGTGTTGTATATCTTCTTCATAGAGTAAATTGATTCATAAAGAGCAAATTAAACAAATGTTAGTGGTATATTGTAACGGGTTATAAGGAAATGTTCCGATTTAGAATTATTTATTAGCAAGCCACCTTGTGTGAACGTTTTGAGCATACGCACCTTAAACAGGAATCATTCGAAGACCCTAGGCGTTTCTAAAACTAGCAGAGATTTTCAGCATGGCTTCAACAGTCGTAAGTTACACATTTGTTTGTCACTGACAGTATTCTAAAGTCATTCCACAATTTTGCACGTAGAAATTCACATTATTATTGCTAGACGAATTACGTACACAGTAGAACTCGTTCTGAAGTAAAACTCCTTAACGTGACGTGCAAAACTGCTTTACAGAGGTCCAGTTCATTCCACATCTACTGGCACTCTAACAGAAGTGATTTATTTTAGTACATTTTAGAACCTCTCTCTGGAGAACACAGGCAGACATAGCTGTTGTAGCACCAGGTGATGAGTCTTTCCTCAGACACAGCCAGTTATGTCTACTTGTAATAGCCGAGACGGTTTGGGTGGCTCCTTATTTTTAAAAATGGTTAAGTGTCTGTGGTTAGATTGTTGAGATGCAGATGAAATATATAAGAGAAATACAACCTTAAGGGTCACACTTGGCAAACAAACTCTTGTGCGCCTGCTCCCTTAATGCGGTTAATTTAAACAAGTGTGAACGTTTCCTTTTGAATCTTGGTGCACACAAAATGAGTGAAGTGATACCGTTGGACAAGGGAGTCTTAGGTTCATGCTGCATTCGTACGTATGTCAAACGGCACTAAGATGCTTATATGAGCCAAAAAGTGCAGGGATTTTACATATGACCTTTAAAAACATGTAATTAACGACGTATGTAAGTTAATAAGAGTTATTAAACAAATGTAATTCTGGTTATGTTAAGGAACTCTGCTGCCTTTTGTCACTACCATTTAAAGTGGGTGTGCACTTCATTTAGAAAAAAAAAAGAGTACAACTTTTAGGAACATCTCAAGCATTTCCACAGACACACTAGCCATGGCTTGATCTGTGCAGGTAAGAGAATATATTTGCTTTTAATACAAGCTACTTTGTGCAATCCACTTGTTAACACTAAGGTTGAGCCCACGAGAGACACAACAAACTCTGAATTGTTCACTACATTTACATTTATGTCATTTAGCAGACGCCCTTATCCAGAGCAACTTACAATTACTACAGTCTTACAATCCAAACAATCATGGGTTAAGAGCCTTGCTTAAGGTCCCAACTGTGGCAGTTTTGGCAGAGGTGGGATTTGAACCCTGGACCATGAGGCCCAGAGTCCAGTACCTTAACCGCTAGGCTACCACAGTCCCAGTCATGTGCTGTGCTGAGCCTTCAGTCTAAAGAAGAATGGGTCGGTGGCTGATGGGTGGCTCAGAGAGAGTGATGACTGGAATTCAGCTAATGGAGACAGAGAAATTTGTACCTTCAACATTCATGCTAATAAAGTTCTTTTGGACTGACCTGAGAGAGAGAGGAACGGAAGCTGGTCATGAGCCGGTGGAATATGGGTCACAGATTACTGCTGTCCTAATCACAGTCTAATGAGGGATGTGTAGCTTTAATAATAGCTTTAAAATCCGACAGTGGTACAAATGACACAAAGATCTTCCATTAATCATGAATTAACTAAATAATGCTAACCCTAGCATTACCCTTACCATTAATAACCTAGAACAAATCTGTTTTTTACACAAGTCTTAAAGATCTTAAAGTTTAAAGATCAGCCAAATTAACTGTGTTGAACAATGAGAGAAACACACACACACACACACACACAGCTGCCACTGTTTATAATTAGCCTATCGATGCTAACCGTGGGCACAGAAGTGATGCAACCCCAGAGTAACACACGCTATTATTACCTCATTAATCACTTCTGATCACTGTGCTGAGATCAGTAACTCTCGGATCCAACACCGTTGGTCAAAGTGACCCATTTTCAATTAAAACCGAAGCAGAAAAATCATTTTAAGTTCGTGTTAAAAAGCACTTTTTTTAACACAATTTTTTAACTTTAATTTTACAATTTAAAGTCATTGACCTCACATGCATGTCTTTGGACTGTGGGGGGAAACCGGAGTACCCAGAGTAAACCCACACAGACACGGGGAGGACATAGAAACCCTGGGATTGAACCCAGGACCTTCTTGCTGTAAGGCAGCGGTGCCACCCCACCGAGCCGCCCGGAGGGTGTAGGTAGAGGAACGAAGACATTCAGGACCCTAAAAATGAAGGTGAAAATAAGGCTGGTGCTGTAAACAAAACAAAAGCAAAGCAAACACAACTCGAGGTTTGTTTTCCACGTTTTAATATCCACCGTAGTCAAACCGTAATTACAGCACGTCCCGCACGTACAGCGTCCCTCTGCGGTTCGAACGGGATGGGAGGCGAGGGGAGGTGCATTCTGGGTTCACGTTTTTTATATTCGAAAAATAGAATACATAAATCTAAGCAGCATCTCTGATTGTGGATCAAAAACCCAAACAACACTAAATCTGAATCGAGTCGCGAAGGTACACGAGAGATCCGTTACAAAAATACACGAGTACGCTTTTATTTTGTCTTTACAGGCGCTGGTAGAGTTTTTAACGACCGAACAACGCCAGCTGTTTGGGATGTCCTAAAGATTTCCAGTTCTTAAATAAATCACAAATTATATTTCACTGGGTAACGACGATTAATGGAACGAGTATCAGCCGACGTGTTTGTGTGTTTAT
>JAUZSU010184036.1:0-12406 GCA_034780255.1 Parotocinclus maculicauda
CCATCTCCACATCATTGCATTCAGTTTTTATTCACAATTTGTTTAGTGTCCCAACTTTTTTGGAATCCGCTTTGTAGTTTAAGACCATTCCACTTTACAATGGGAATCCAGTAATACACATTAAACAGAAACCACATTCTGAATTTAGAATTTATCCCTGAGATGCACAGCACAATACTCTTCTGCAAATGCTGGCCACCCGGGCAGCAGCACATAACTAGCGATTTTGTATTTGTTAATCTGTCAATTGCAATACACAAAAATTACAATAGATAGTAATCACTTTATAAGAAAATAGGCTTTGGCTTAATGCTTGTGGTCACTGGTTTCGTTGTGTATATACGCACAGTGTATTAAACTTTACCAATAGCGATGTATCGCTTGCAGTTTTTTGGCCGTTTGATGGCTTTGTCTGAAATAAATAGAAAGACTTTTTTTTTTACTAAGTAGCACTCAAAACACAACTAAAGCCTCATTAACAACAGTCAACAGTGGTATCATTAACAAACCATAGAGTGGCTAAGCCATATATTAAGCTCCGTAAAAGCACTGTCTCATTTCTCTGCTCTGTATTCTAACTTAACGTCTGCTTAATTAATAATTGTGAACGGAAATGTGTGTTTTGCAGCTTTGATGTGGATAATGGAACGTCATCGGGACGCAGCCCGCTGGACCCGATGGCCAGCCCCGGGTCGGGTCTCATTCTACAGGCTAACTTTGTCCACAGTCAACGGAGGGAGTCCTTCCTGTATCGCTCTGACAGTGACTATGACCTCTCACCCAAGTCCATGTCCAGGAACTCGTCCATCGCCAGCGACATGTGAGTTTATAGGACTTCACTACACTCACTGGCCATTTAATGGAACCTTTACTATGAGCTTTTTAGCAATTAACATGCTTATATCTATGTCAGAAATGAACACCATGGCTAGAGTTCAGGACGAAAGGTTTTAACTGTACACATACCATCCAGGTGTCTTATAGCAAGGCCAGAAACTTACCTTATATTTCAGTCATACCAGCACAACCCTAATTAACATATTCCTATTGTATCTGTACTGATATATGATTCCATTAGTATTTGGTCATTATAGACTTTGTGATATTTTGGTGGTCCCTCTCTTTCAAGGATAAGGTATGGGGCAATGACAAATGTGTATAGCAATGTGAGCTTCAGGCAGTAATTGTAAAATCACCAGCATAGTAGATTAACAACATCAAATGGCAGCTGAATGTGAATAGATTGTTATTAGTATTCTTATTTTTTTAAAGTATTTGAATTTGTAATTTAATTCATTTTATTCTGCTTCTATTTCTTATTGCAGTCATGGAGATGACATGATTGTCACCCCTTTTGCACAGGTAAGTTAATGCTGCTTGTAGTTCATGTACATCATTGTTTTCTAAAACCTGATATGCAAAGCATGCAAAAAAAAAGTTTTGTCTGATGAGCTTAACTTTAAGAAACATTTTAGACCTGCAACACCTTCCTCAACAAGCTATGAAGGTTTCAGGTGTTACATTCTTCCTGTTGAACAGTACAGGGTTATCATCCCATTTTTCAAAATTCTTCGCCCAATTTTCTACTGAGTGGCACATACAGTATGTGCAATTTTAATGTACTTTTCTGCATTAATGCTGCCATAACAGAAGTGTAAATGACCTTTGCCAAGTGCAAAAATACACATTGTCCCTACAGTTTTTCAATTTGGGGTTGTACACGCTAGCTCATTGTATGATTTTGTTTGTTTGTTTGTTTGTTTGGTTGGTTTAATTTATCAACAAACACAAGGTTACATTGCTTCTAATCCAATATAGTGTATATACTTAGATCAGGTAAATTTAGCATAATCAATCAGCATAACCATTTATGGGAACTCAGATTAAATGCAAACCCACTGAACACTTTACACTGTCCATTTTATCAGTTATAATTATAGTTTATCAGGTTTAGCTGCACTCTGTATTTCTACAATTACAGAATGTAGTCCAGCTGTTTCTTTACATACTTTGTTTGTACCCTTTACTCTGTTCTCTAATGGTCAGGACCAGCACAGATCAGGTACTATTTGAGTAGTGGATCGTTCTCAGCACTGCAGTGACATTGATGTGGTGGCGGGGTTGTGTTAGCATGTATTGTGCTGGTATGAGTGGATTAAGACATAACAGTGCTGCTGGAGTTTTAAACATCTCAGCGTCACTGCTGAACTGAAACACCACATCAGTGTCAGTGCAGTGCTGAAAACGATCCAGCACCCAAATTTGTACCTGATCTGTGCTGGTCCTGGCCGTTAGAGGAATGGAAAAAGGGGGCAAACTAATTACTTTACAGTAACTAATTACTGTGTAATCTACAGTAAGTGTATATAATGATTTAAGTTTTCATTTGTTTAAATATGTAACATTGCAGGAGGTTGATACAGCTACTTTAGGATTAGTTTCCGTCTATTTAAGCGTTCTTATTGCCAGGGCTTGACAATTGATGTTATGTTGTGTTTTGTTCTGTGCTACAGGTCCTGGCTAGCTTAAGAACAGTACGGAATAATTTCTCAGCACTGACAAATGTACAACAAGAAAGATCCTCAAACAAGTAAGTGACCTGGCAATTGGTTTTAGCCACCCAGGAACTGCAAGACATTCAACTTTTCAGTTGGAACATAATAAATAATAGTGAGAAGATAAATATTTTTATTAAAGCTGTAAATTTGGACAAAGTTCTTGTACGTTTATGCATTTGGTGTCCAGTGTAGCTGTGCACTTGGTGTAGAATTATAGGCTGCTTTCTCTTTTGTAATTCTTGTCATTCTTTTTGTCAGGAGATCACCCATGTGTAACCCTCCTCCCATCACAAAGACCTCCTACACAGGTGCAGTATCTTTGCCCATTGTTCAGTAGTGTTGTTATGTTCCCTTTGTGTGTGGGTATGTGTTTGTGAAAGAGAGAGGCAGTGAATGGACCCGTAGATGAAATTAGCGACCTCATCTACTGCCGTAATGAATGGGGTACAGTCAGTCGGGGCTTCCTGGCCAGGTGTGTGTTTAGTCTGCAATCTGGAGGAAGTGCGAGCGCAGAGTTCTCACTGTATGCACTGGATGAAAGTTTTATCATAGCCATCTCAGAGCACATGCTTGTTTTTCTTAGCACAGATCTGCATGTGGCATACTGCCATGACTTCTTCTGTCAGTCCAATGCCTGAGCATCATTAAGTTCAACTCTCAAGCTGTCACAGTATGGCCATTAAGAAGAACTTAGACTCTACCAGTGTCTTCTGCACTGCCCTCTTTTGTATATGAGAATATTTTCGAACCCCCACCCTAACAAACACATACACATCTTTTGCTTCCAAGCTTTACTGGAATTTCCTTTAAACATTCTAAATCAAACAAAAACTATTGTTATTAAACAAAATAAAATGACAAATCACTAACTGTGTTACCGCATTCATTGAGTTCAACATACAGTATCTTACAAAATTGAGTACATTATTACCTCACATTATTGTTAATATTTTAATATATATTTTCATGGGACAGCACTAAAGAAATGAAACTTTGATATAATGTAAAGTAATCAGTCTATAGCTTGTATAACAGTGTAAAATTTGCTGTGCCCTCAAAATAACTCAACACACAAACATTAATGTCTAAACCACAAATTTGGGTGATGTCCTATGATAATGACAGGGCGAATGTCACTGAAAATTGGGTTTGACCCATTTTACTGCCAGGGTTTGTTCGTGAAGATTGCATGGTTTAATGTTATGCCACTTTTAGAGTTAATTAGAGGGGCAGTGCACATACTTATAGTAATGTACTATATATTGGTTATGTAATACTATATGATTTCTTATATGCTAGAATGATCAGTTCTACTTATTTTAGCCATTCTTTTTCCTGGGATGAATGCAGTTACAAGGGCAAATCCTTTTTCTTTAGAGGAATCCTTGAGCGACCAATCAGTTGTTTTTGATTTTGTCCAAAGTGAGATATCACTCTATTTACTAAATGCCTGATAGCGTCAATCTAATAAACTGTGACATATGTGCTCATTTCACGTAATACTCCAAATGCGAGACAAGACATCAAGATAAGAGCTGGTCGCCTGTTGTCTTCGCTGAATTTATGATGAACCGCCTGTCATTTTAATTTTAATGCAAGTTTGTTTTAGTGAAGTAAATATACTACACTATTCACAAAATTATGGAATATTTATTTGAATATTTATTTATAAACTCAGAGACCCAAATGTACCTGATTAGCTGAAACTATACCTTTCATAGGATTGTGGTTCAAAAGGGCTTGACAAAAAATACCGACCATTGTTGGATTCTAGACAGAACCTGTATTAGCCTCTAAAGACTATACAGTTCCAGTCCAAGTTTCAAGTTTCTTATTGATTGATTGATTGATTACTTTTTTATTTTGAGCAGAAGATGTATGATACAAACATGAAGAAAAAAAAATATATATATATAATAAAACAGAATTAAATTAACATCAAAATTAAATTAGCATTAAAAATTAGATTATTCATGAAAACCCACTGCAAATTAAGGCAATGGTGGCTGAGTGGTAATGGCAGAACACATAATGGGCTCTGTGACAACAAATTTCCTTCTGCTAAGCACCTGGAAATGGTCCGGGCAGAGACAGGGGTGTGAAGTGAAAGTCTTTACTGGTGGTCTGTCTGGGCCATTTGGAGACTGTACGCTTTGTGTGTGCATGCCCTCACAGACCCACTGCTCCTCCTAACAGCTAGGTCAGAACATCCTAAATGGTGGGCAATTCATCTATCAAGTCTGTTTTTGAATGCGTCGTAAAAGCCTGTCTAGCAGTCACTGATCTCTCACAAAGAGGCACACTACCTAAAATAAGTTTCTGAGAGCCTTTTTAAAGGGTGGCTGTGAAAGCAATTTTACGCAATCGGGTGGCAACTATTTTTCTCATAAAACACCAATAATAATAACAAAATAATTTCAACATTTCCATGTTCAAATTTAATTTTGGGATGTTAGTTTATTCTTGGACAGTGCAATGCCTCAGCTGTACAATTTATGATTAGTCTTACTTCTGCAACAAAATGGTCCAAGGCAGTCTAAGCAGCCTAGCTCTGCTGGCCATCTAGAGGACACTGGTCAAGTCCCTGGAAAAGATGTCTACTTGGTACGATATCCTCACAGAACATTTTCTTGAAAAGGAATGGAATTTACGGATAAATAAAAGGACCAATTTTATGATGTAAGCAGACAATGAGCTTCCCCTCTCTGAAAGATCAGCAGCCGCCACTGTTTCAGAGCAATGTTAAATTCAGCTGCAGCTTCTCTTTGACTTTGATTCCCAATGACTAGAAGTATTTTGATTATAGTTTAATACATAATATTGATTTAAGTATTGGTTGTGATGCCTGCTTGGCATGTGAAGGCAGTTTGCAAGATGACGGATTTAATCAGTCTGGATATGTGAATAGAAATCTTTGTACAGGCTCTGTGTTTGTCTCTGTGTGTGAAATAGCTGTAACATTGTCAGCATTCTGCTGCTAACGTCACACGGAGGAACTTTGGTTTATAGACAGCCTCCCTGATCCAGCTTGTGCTAATCCAGTCTGCAGATTCCAAGCAGCCTCGCTGTCCACTGAGCCAGTGGCCTCTCTCGCTCGCGCTGGTGTCTGGTGTCGCACTAAGCATGAGAAAAATGCCATTGACGTCAGTGCAGTCCCTTTCAGAGAGTGGCACCCCAGTCCTGCGTAGCAGAGAGAGAGACAGAGAGAGGAGGGGGGTCTGTGTAGAGGAAAGTGAGAGACAAAGTGACAGGGATAATCTGAGCTTTGTTAGATGCTGCTTCTGCATCGTAGCTCATCTTCTGAGAGCAGCTTGCACATTCTCAGAAGCTCCTCAGCACTCGAAAGAAAACGGAATCAATGGTTTTAATAGAATTACACACATCTAAAGGCTGCAGATAAATGCTTTTTAGAAAAGTCGGAAATATGCTGCAGTTTCATTTGGATTGATCAGACAGAAACTGTCGAACCCTAGACCTGAATTTTTAACGCGGTTCAAAATGCATTTTTTTACAGGGGGGTGGCACTTAAGCGGAATAAATGTTTCATTTCAACTAATGTGGAATAATCATGTTCAGACATGCTATATGTTTCAGTCAGTTTGGTAATGAATATGAGGGAATAACTGTTCACAAAAAGGTAGGGTTTTTGTGAGCAGTATAGTTTGCTATAAATTACATATCATGCTTTCTGTAGTCCTTTATGGACTCTTTCTATTTTAGTTATTCTCCTGGATGGGGAGCATAAAATTTTGGGGCTAAAATGAACTAAGCCGGTGGGTTTGCTTTTTAAAAAGGTCAATTCACACAGATCAATGCAAAAATGAAGGAATAAAACTTGAAAAATTATAAGATAAAAAATCGTCTGATAAAAAACTGTCAGCCCTCGCTATTCCAGCTCCAAAATACAAAAACATAAAAAGCCGTATCCAGCATTAAATTAGAACCAAAAAAATACTGCTCTTTTGCTTAAAATATCATCAATTGCTAATATCAATATGAACATTTTTTTCAATAAACAAACAACAGATACAAAACACTGCAATTAATTTCATTCTGCTTTAATCAGTAGCATAACTGTGCATTAATCCCATATAGAAAGACTAAACACCAAATGTACAAAAGTACAGTTTTGTTTGTTTGTTTGTTTGTACTCAACAAACTGGCCTGAATGACTAATGTTGTTACCCGTTGCCAGGTCCGCCTATTCTAAAGAATTTATTTGGTATCTTTTCCCATTGATTGTGACAAGTTTTTTCCTCGTGGGATCTGGTATCCCTGAAATGAAAGCACTCTGGAAATAAATGCAGCGAAATGGTTTTTGAAAACTTTGTGAAGACTTTGAGAACAGGATATAATACAGAAAATGAATAGTTTGATTATTAAGTATTAGGTTTTATGGAATATTAAATCATTTACATTTGATCTAATATTATGTAGCATCTTTCTGTGAGATTATTGGCTGGTTGCAAAGTCATAATCCGATTAGTACCTAAATCATGTAAACCTGGAGGTTTTTCTATTATCTGATTACTCACCTGGAGGTTTTTCTATTATCTGATTACTGCAAAATGTGCATTTATATTCGTTGACTGGACTACTGACAACATCTGATTATTGGATTATTAAATCCATATAATGTTAGCAAATCAATGAAAAGGTGGTGCTTCACTAAATAATTCTTAATATTTCTCTAGGTTTATGTAGCTGACATGTTATACCTCAGCACCCCCATTTTGTGGATAAGATTTCTTCGACTCAACCACTCTAACAAACCTACACGTCTTTCGAATCCAAACCTCACTGGAATTAATTTTACCACTTAAGGATCAAGGTACATATTTGTACCATACTTTTAAATGGACGCTAAATGCGTTTGAAACAACCTAGAGCAGTCAAATTTGCTTTAAACCACTCAAAGTCACTGGCTTTATATAAATAAGGCTGGTTTTGATATGTATGTAATAGTTTAATTGTCATGTTGAGAGGAATTTGTATCAAAAGGGTTAAACACTGTAATTCATACACATTGCAAAAGTTCTTATTGACCACAGCAGTGTTAAATCACTCTTATAGTGATATTAATACAACTATTATACATTTATATTTATTATGTACTATAATTTTTTTTATTTTTTATTTTAATTTGATAAGAACCCGGCAATAGTCCAATACCACCGCTAGGGGGCCCCATACATTGAGAACCGCTGTCATACAGAATTATGAATCATTCACTTCTTAAAAGAAAAATGCATAACTCGGATATGGCCACAATTACTTAAAGTGCTGTCAGGATCCGTTTAAAAAAACAGCTTAAGTGTACTATCCCATAAATCAACGCTAATGTTTGTGGATCTTGCAGTGACCAGTGGATGTCTGAAATGCAGTCTGGGGGGGTTGTTATCATTAATAACGTGATATATACAACAGTCTTGGGAATTTTATATTTTTCATTTTATATTCTGCCTATTTTGTTTATTTAAGTGTTAGTGCTTACTGGATGTTGTAGTTCTACAATTACAGACTGTAGTCCAGTTGTTTCTCTACATACTTTGTTAGTCCCTTTACTCTGTACTCTGATGGTCAGAACCACCAGTGTCGGTGTGTTTTGGGCTAGTATAAGTGGATCCAGTGCTAATGGACTTTTTAAAGACCTCAATGTCACTGCTTGTCTTTAACAAAGTGGACACTTAGTGACTAGTGCACTTCAGCAGCACTGTTGTGTCTGATCCACTCATGCCAGCACAAAACACACTAACACACCACCACCACATTACATTTACAGCATTTAGCAGACACCCTTATCCAGATCAAAAATGTTTTGTATTCACATCAGTGTCAGTGCTGAGAATGATCCACCACCCAAATAGTACCTGATCTGTGCTGGTTCTGTGCTAATGTTCTGTGCTGGTTCTGTGGTGGCCCTGATAATTACAGAACAGAGTAAAGAGGACGAATAATGTATGTAGAGAAACAGTCTAAAGACTACAGTCTGTGATTGCATAACTACAAAGTGCACTGACCACTAAAACTTAAATAAAGAATTAACAGGATATAAATGTAAAAATATAGAATGTCAACGATTTAAAAGTGAAAATCATCTAAAAAAAAAATTAATACTCAGAAATTAATACAGCAGAAATACTGTCAATATGTACTTTAGCACAATAACTGCTTTTAATTCATTTTGTTGTGAACATTTGGATACATTTAGAACCTTACATTTATAAAGGTTGCTTAAATGTGTCTGGAAGTAGTAAATAGTGATCACACTTTCATTTTATTACAAAGGGTGTTACAAACAGGGCTCAACAGATTTTCTTGAATTTTGAGACAAAAATCAAAGTCAGATTTTTTTTCTTTTGCCTATATTGAGGAAGCTGGAAACTTTGGGTGACATGGCATCCTCAGTCAATCAGAGGAAAACAAGAGTTACTGGCCTCTGTGATCTGGGTAACAGTGGAGTGGAAAGGGGAGTGGAAGTCCACAGTTGGGTGGAGCTGAAGCAGAGAAACATCTTAGTGTTTAGTTGGAAATGGTATCAGAACACAAGCTCAAAGAGAAAGAGAAAACGTAGTTGGATATTATTAAGAGCACAGAGTCCATTGATTGAACACGTTTGAAGCGCTGACACTAAGTGTAGCACGAGTCTTCAGAAGGTGGTAACACCCAGTTGTGGAAAACAGCAGTAGCGTGGGTTCGAGTCCCAAGTGGGGTTTGCAACATGAAGGAAACCAAAAATTAATTAGCCCTAAAAGGCACACCATCATGGCAGTAAACCAGTTTTAAATACTGGAATTGAATTTGCAGGCATGATTGGCTGTATCTGAGTTAGGGTAGACTAGACTGGTCTCTTATGGGCACATGTATGGTGCCTTGTGTTCACTTGAGTAGCCAGTCAGGGGCTAACACTACCTTGACTGAGATTTCTTGATTCTGATGACATGTCCTGTCCTCCCTGTTAAATATCAAGGGGGCGTCAGCCAACCTTTGTTATGTAAATATGTGACCAGAGAGGCTACAGAATTCTCTGGAATGCAGGGATTCAGCTAAACAGTCTGTGGATGTGGGGTTCGGTCTGGCATTACCACCAGGCGCTAATAGGTGCTTTACTGTAGGTTAGTGAGTGGGCTTTTTGCCTGGTGACAACATTTTACTGTTAAATATGACCAAACAAACATTCTGAAAATCTCAGAAATCCATGCTGCAAAACAAATCATGCTGCTACCAGAAAGCCAAACAAAAACAGTCAATCAGACACAGATATGGATGGACTGTAAATTTAAATGTAAATGTAAAGAGAGTTATCACTCTCTGTGAGCCCAGTTTAAATTCTGATTGGCTGAACCTCACCAGTGCGCAGCAGTCTTCCTCTGGTTCGCTCCTCTGTACTCCAAGCCACGGTTTGCTTGCAGCCGGCTCTCTGCTTCCACAGCGCAGCGCTGGCAGCCTTCATGCTTCTGTTTGAGGGAAGCTCTACTCACGTTCGGCTAGCGACGCACCACGGCCGCCCCCTGCACACGCAGGGCATCCGCCGCGCTAACACACACACACACACAGCTGACACTCTTTTTGTGGGGCTGTTCGTGCTTCATTTCTGCTGCGATACCAGAGACAGAGGGGAGCCCAGTCATCTGTTGGCGTCAGCTTTTCATACATTACACTGTGTGTGCATGCGTGTGTGTCTGTGTGTGTGTGTGTGTGTGTGATGTGTGTGTATGTGTGTGTGAGGGGGGGCTTAGACATCATGCCTGTAGCTGTTGTTTTGGGCCAGTCTGCATGGATGTGGATGTAATGGTGAATCTGGGCAGAAATGGGCCTGCTCGTAAACTCCTTCAGCACTGGGGCACTTCACAGAACCTTGGACCATAGGATATGTCGCTGTGAGCAGTCATTCAGTGTGTGAGTAAGAGTGTGGTGTGTGTGAGAGAGAGAGAGAGAGAGGGAGAGAATGTGTGTGGCCCTTTTGTGTTTTCTTTAGGGAATCACAGTTGACTCCTCATGAGATTTGACCACAGCCTGTGGCTTCACGTTGCCACTCTAGGATTACTTTTCTGAGCTCGATTCAAGATTCTTTTCCACTGGATTTTCTTTCTTCGGATTTTTTTATACATATTTTTTGCGGCTCGTACTGGGAGCCCGGACGTTCACTGTGGAGGGCCTGAGCACAGCATGAAGAACCACCCATGCGTCCAGCCGGGACACCCCAACATGGCGCTGTATGGTCGTTTGGGCCCTCTGCTGGGAGCCTCAGCTAGTCCGTTGAAGGTCCTCAGAACTGATCCCTCACTCCCCTCTCTTCCTGCAGAAGAGGCCTACCAGAAGCTGGCCACCGAGACACTGGAGGAGCTCGACTGGTGCCTGGACCAGCTGGAGACCCTGCAGACTCGGCACTCGGTCAGCGAGATGGCCTCCAACAAGGTAAGTCTTTCTTTGCAATGGCTTGAGCTGTGGTTGCCCAATGTGGTCCGGTTATCTTAAAAGTGGGAATGCACCAATAGTGACCTGAAATGCTGTGACAGTAACTGAAACGACACTGATCTTGCTTGTGAACAAACAATACAAGTTGTCTTAAGCCCAGGGCCATTACACGGTGACATTTCGCCCCATTCCTCCCAACCTGGCAACAGAAGCTTGTCTGTTAGGATGTTATTATTAGTTATTAGTCTGTACTCAAGCTCTTAGATTTCTTTCATAGTGAAAGTGAATCACAAAGTGATCATTCTGAGGTTTATGTTGCACCCTGAGGTCCCGATTAGTGTTTGTTTGCATGGTTGCTCTGACCCCGTACTGCTTTGAGTAACGGGTCACTCAGAGGTCCCACGGGTCTCATTGATTTACTTCTGGAAGAGGTTTATTAAACAGCTAACAGGATTTTCATAACCAGCATTTAATCAACATGCACGCTGGATCAACTCATAAGCGCCTGCTTTGTGACCTTGCTAATGCATCGTCCCTGGTGGCACATTTTCTAAGTCGCTTTGTGCACATCACCAGTTGAAAACCTCATTCTGCGGCAGCAGCTGGTTTATTAAGCGCCAAATCGAGGCCTGGCCAGAGCGTCCGTATCGTGCCGCATGGCGAGGTTCTGCTTTCTGTGAGCCTACCTCCATCGGAGTGTTTACAACAACGGCAGTGAAAGTCTGCACTGAGCATGCTCACACTCCCTGTCAAGGCCTTAGCACACATACAGCATGCTAATCAGTCTCCAGCGCTCGGCTGCGCCACAGCGTGTAACTGTGCAGGAGTAGAAATGGTCGGACTACACGGTGCCTGGTGCACAGACATGGATACTTCAGAATGAACAGCTATGAATGTAAAAAAAAAAGACTCACATTCACTTCTGGTTGTTTGCATTTTAACTCCCTGCCCCTGTCCTCATCTGGTATCCATGGTAACACACAAGGCCTGTCAGTTTGCTTTGTTGCTCAAACTCACCAGCAGTAGCGCCACAACACACAAAACAGCTTCAGTGCCAAGAACGCTGGCACTTCTCTGGAATTAACCGGTTTGATAAATATAGGCACCGTAAGGTGTAATAAGTAAATGAACGATTCTTAATACTGTTAGATGTTCTCACTCTATAATGTAAGCACTGGCTTGTTACTTGAAGACAATGAAATCTAGACAGTAATGCTTTTTTAGTTTTATATTTTTCCATATATAAACAAACAGGATATTTAGAAACATGTATAATAATTTCCTGTTCTTAAAGTATATAAAGCACCCAATCCCTAGCTGTGTGTATATAAAGCACCAAACCTGAGCTGTGTGTATATAAAGCACCCTGAACCTGAGCTGTGTATATAAAGCACCCTGAACCTGAGCTGTGTGTATATAAAGCACCCCGA
>JAUZSU010184047.1:0-12406 GCA_034780255.1 Parotocinclus maculicauda
TTGTTTTTTACAGTATTATGCTTCGCATGCTGAGTACCTATACATTGTGTTGTAGATTGTTTCGAAAAACTTGTTTGAAAATTTATTTTTCAAGGAACAAAGTTGGTAAGTAACAGTAGTTCTTGTTTGTACGTTTGCTATACGTGTAAATCGCACAATAGAGGTTTAAAAAACCTTTAATATGTTACATAGCACGTCCCGTCTTGTAACATAGGGCATGTTCGTTTAATTGGACCCGCCGGTTATTAGTAGTAGTTTTTTTTAATTGTTATGATCTGACCTTCATTAGACATTAATGACTATGGAGCAGAAGGTCGGGGGTCCAATTCACACCTCTGCCAATCTACCACTTTTGAGTCCGTGAGCAAGGCTCATAACCCACAGTCTCTTGAATCGTATGGTTGTATCAGTTGGAAGTCATTCTGCATAATTGTTTGTTTGTTTATTTGGCTTCTTTAACATTGCTATGGGCATCAGTGGCCAACCCCGCGACACACACAAGGTCATATCCATACGCAAGTTCATCTCAATACTAGTCACAATTCAATGCCTATTTAGAGTAATCAACTAACCTACCACACATGTCTTTGGACTGTGGGAGGAAACCGGAGTACTCAGAGTAAACACGGGGAGGACATGCAGACTCCACACAGAAAGGACCAGGGCCGCTCCACCCTGGGATTAAAGCCGGGACCTTCTTGCTGTGAGGCAGCGGTGCTACCCACCGAACGACTGAATCCCTCAATCTGCATAAGGGTGACTGCTAAATAACTAATAACTTAGTGTAATTTTATGTACTATAAACCTGGCCCAGTCAGGCAGTGGCTGGTGCTGTTGCTTCACAACTTCCCAACAATCTCTGGCTTGATCCCTGGCTCCTATGTAGACTTTGCATGTCTGTGTAATTCATTTTGCTCCAACATTACAAAGACATGGGTTAGGTCAACTGGCTTCTTTAAATTGTCACAGTGTGAGCTAGGCAAGTTAGGACATGGATCCTAGCAGCACTGAGTTGGATTAAGCGGGTATGAAAATAAATGAATGAGCAAATAATGTCTATTAGTGGACTAAGTAGAACAAAATCCCAGGGCCATGTCCCACTGATCAACCATAGCATAAAACTAACAGAGTAAGTGAATAATACTGACAGTTTAGGACTGTGGTAGCCTAGTGGTTAAAGTACTGGACTGTGGACTTGATGGTCCAGGGTTTAAATCCCACCTCTGCCAAGCTGCCTTAAGCAAAGTCCTTAACCCACGATTGCTTGAATTGTAAAAATGTATGAGTTGTAAGTTGCTCTGGATAAGGACGTCTGCTAAATGCTGTAAATGTATGATGGTCTGGGAAAAGCTCTGCTGGACAACTTTAGGTCCTAGCACTCATGTTGGTGTTACTTTAACGCATACTGCCTACCTAAATATGTTTGCTGACCAAGTACACCCCTAAATGGAAACCCATCTTTCAGCAAGACAGTAAGCCCTGCCACACTGTACAAACTTTTAAGGGATTGGGGAACAAGACAAGAGCTCATGGCACATCAGGTTTGATCCATGGAGGCCCCACCTCTTTGTTTACAACTAAAGGATCTGCTGCTAAGCTTTCTCTGTCTTTGTGTGTGGATGTGCCAGAATCAGAATCAGATCAGTTTTATTTGCCAAGTATGTTTAAGGAATTAGTTGCCGGCTGATGGTATCTCTCTACAATGTACAATAAATGTACTGACTATATACACATGCTATCAATGCATATCAATAGAAAAAAAACACAAAAAACATTAGAGGAATATATACTGCTTACAAAAATTGAGATACTTCAAAGTGAACATACCATAATGAAATATCCCCCAATTTTCGTAAGCAGTGTAATATGCAAAGTGCACGTGCTTATAAACACCATTAAATGAGTCTCCATTTAGGCTCAGATAGGTTTATTTTACACAATAATATTAATTAAAACTCAAAATGAAAACATCAGTACTGTAAGGTACAATCGAGACATTCTTTTATTTGCATTTTTTTACACATTTAACCAATAATGAAAATGAAAGTTGTCCTTTACTGACTTCAAGACTGTAATTCTTTTTTCAGTCAGCAGGTGTCTGAAGAGTACTAATTTTCTGTCACTGAGGCATGAATTAGATGCATATAAGACAGGTTTTTAGACATGTAAATAGTCCACATAGAATATGTTTGTCTATATTATTAGAGCTGTATGAAGTCATTTATACATTTAAGAGCAATAAATGTAGATATTCAAGTGTTTGGCATATTGGGTTCAGATGTATATACGCTTCCTGCATGCTCTGATTTTTGGTTTAGTGTCACGTTCCTTCATACCAGTATGCTAACAACTGAGCAAGCCCAAGAATTTCTTTCCAAATACTGTATACAAGTGTCAATAAACAGATCACAAACACCTCAGTCAGTATGAAAAACCTTTATTGTGTGAAGTACACAGAGCGGTGAGTCGACGTGGGTTGAAAGGCACACAATTTAGCAGCAAAATGTATTAATATGTGTCATTGAAGGGGTAGTAAGGATGTCCTGCATCCCTCGGTACATGCTTGCCATCGACCTGAGAAATGGGTCAAAGTCACAAATGTTTTTTTTTTAATGCAGCAGGGTATTCGGTTCTTATCTATATAAATCATTTCTTAAGAGTTTATACAGAAACTCACAGTTATAGTTGGTACTATGTATCTCCAGCCTTTATTCAGTGCTGTCACACTGGTCATCTCCTCTGGCTGCAGAGTAAAGTCGAAGACCTACATGAAAACAAACATGCTACATTACCACATTGCTGGTAGACAGTAATAAATAAAACGTTTACCATTACATATAGAATAAATCACCTGCAAATTTTCTTTGATGCGAGACTCTGTAACACTCTTTGGGATCGTCACAACCCCTCGCTGGGTCTGCCACCTGTCAGAAATTAGAATAATACACTGTTTACTAAAGCAGCAACAAAAAGCATGTAGTGATTCTGATGCTCAACCCTCCTCCTGTGTTCAGATCAAATGTACTAGTGCATTTAAGGGCTTAGAACTTGATCAATGCGTTTATAAATTTTTAAATATTTAATGAGCCATTAAATGCACTCCCTGTCTGCAAAATGAACAAAATATAAATTTACAAAATATAAATTTACAAAAGGCAAAAATAAAGGAAAGGCAAGTTTGTTCTCTAGCTACAGTCAGTGCCTATTACCCAAATGTTCCTGGAATCTTTCGGATAAATATTTGGATGTGGAGTCTATTTCCAAAACTTTCTGGTCCCCAAACATCTGAGCAGACACGCTGGATAAGAGTCATCACATGAACCACCATGCTATAGTGTCCCTCAGCTCTTCCTTCTAGCACTTAATTAATATAAATACAATATAATATAACTAATGTTACAATCATTGTTTATACCGAGTTAGTGGTTTGGACAGTGTATTAAAGAATTAAAAAGATTCTGTACTATTGCAGGAATTCAGATAGTAGACTTAATAATATTAATGTTGAATCAGGAAACGACACAAAATTTAGGGACTATTTAAAAACAAAATATCCCCTAATAAAATATCTCCTTCATTGTTTGACTGGATTGGTGAGCTTGAAGTTAAATTATTTTTATAGCTATATACCAATATATATATGCCAAATGAAGTATATTTTACCTGATTATAATTTGTGCAGGTGATTTGTTGTACTTTTTGGCTAGAGCTGCAACGACAGGCTCCTCTAAAATAACCGGCTCATCTGGTCTCTTCCAGGCCCGGTCTGGAGAGCCAAGTGGACTGTAGGCGGTCATCACTAAGCCCTTCTCCCTGCAGTGTGCAAGCAGCTCCACCTGGGCAAGGTAAGGATGCCCTTCAACCTAAACAGAGTAAAACACTTCATTCAGTTCAAGTAAGAAAATGCAAATGGATATTTCAAAATCATGAAAAAAATCATAAATACACTGCTCATCAAAATTAGGGAATATTTTAAAATGAATATCAAGAAAATCCCACAAGAACTGCTGGACAATCTAATCTGATCCATGCCCCATCACTATCAGAGTGTTTTGGCAGTCTTGGGTGACCATACACCCTACTGAACAGTCAATGTGGGGCACTCTCGTCCAGTTTGACATGCTTCTGTTCACCCCATGAATATGTCACTTACTACTTAATCACAATAATTGAGTAATTAAGACCTCATTTGCTTAATCAAAAAACGTTTGACTTTTCATTTGCTTTTCTGATGATCTTGTTTAATAAAATAATATCAAATGCTTCTTATTTTAATCACTTCATATTAATTTTGCAATATCCCCAAATTTTTGTGAGCAGTGTATTTAGGTTACTCTAACCTGTAAGACTGTTGGCTTTATAGTGGCCACAGACAGTACATCATCAATCTGTCTGCTGTTAAAGTTAGAGAGCCCGATAGCCCTTACAAGTCCCTTTTCCACCAATTTCTCCATTGCCGCCCAGGTCACCTTGTAGTCAGTGTTGTCATACAGTAGTGTCCCATCTTCTGTCTTAGGAAAAGGAGTCTCCCCCCTCCTGCAAAGAAAGAAAAACTACTATACATGCAATACATACATACATACTACTAAACATATTTAATGGCCAAGTGGAGTTATGTCCTAATTGGTTGACTTTTGTTGCACAAAGTTCTAATCTTTTTCATCGTAGAATATTGTTCTGAGACTTTCCAAAAACTGCTAACCAAGAGTAACAACAAAATTGACTTGAAAAAAATGGTTTCACCTTTTACAATCAATAATTAATGCCACAAAATTAGTATAGCAATCTGCATATATTCAGCATGATGCTAAAGCTTGAACACCCTTAGTTTTGCTACAGTGCTTACCATGTTTTCTTGTTTTTCTAAATGAAAAAGTTGACACAACTCATAAGTATTTAGTTTTTAACAGTACTAATATGCTAAATATGCATTTTCCATACTATCCCAACATTTTTCTGGTTTGGGGATGCAGTCTAAGGACATTAATTAGGTCAAATGGAGTCTGTCTTGGACCTTGAGCTGCTTTTTTTAGGCCCTGTCTCCCAGAGCCCCTGCATTGAACGGGGGAAGTATGAAAATAAATGAATAAGTATTGTGGTGGTGCATCTGGTTAAGGTACTGAATGTTGACCATAAGGTTGAGGGATTAGGTCTGAGCTCTGCCAAGCTACAACATCTGGGACCTTGAGCAAGACCCTTAACTACTTGGCTCATACCCTGAAGAATGCATTAGTTGCATATTCTACTGGGTATGGGTGTCTGCTAAATATTGTAAATGTTAATAAAAAAGCCACACAAAAAAGCATTACTTGTATGCCACCTGCAAAATGCATTACATTCTTGTAATTGAAGGACAACACACACCACAGTGAGAATGTGTTTAAATGTACTCTTAGTTGTCTGTTAAAATAATTTATCCCAATTGAACCTTGGACAGACCGTACACCTGATCTAGTTGATCTGAGACAGACCATTAATGTTTAAGTTGCCCAGTCACATGATTCTTAGTTGCTTGGGTTCAAAGCCTATGCTCCCAAGCAAAAAAAAGCTTCAAACTCAAAATCACCTCAGAAATCAAGACTGTGTAAGAGGAAAAACATTTTCCAGAAGGTTGGCTCATACAGGTTTTGTCTCAATTATGTTAAAAAGCAATTGATTTCTGACAAATCCTCAGAAGAAGTGGAGGCTTTTGGAAGAACATAAAATGTTTGATTCAGAGTGGATCAGGAGAGACGAGTGGAGTGATGAACCATTGTATGATGTTGTTCTAGACAGGTATCTTAATATCTGGTGATTCCTACCACAGTTAAGGATGGAGAAAGCACTGCCATGTTGTGAGAACTTTATCAGCTTCAGTTACTGGTGAGTTGCCTTACTGTGAAAAGTCAGTTAATGCTTTGGAGTACAAAACCCCAGCAGTACTGAAATAAAGTGACTAACCAAATGTTATTTTTCAACCAGACAATGCTCCTACTCACACTTCAAAGAAGTGGGCTGATAACAGGTCCATCACACTCAGGTTTTGACCTGGTCCAAGGCCAAGTTTAATGTCTATAGGGAATATTTGGCCTGACAAACACAAACAAACTAATATCAGTCAAATATTTTAATGAATAGTTTTTAATAAACTGTCTGAATGCATCAACACTTTTGTGGAACATTTACCCTGTGGTTTTCCTTTGAATTATTTTTTGTTACCGTTGGAATAAATTTGGCCCTGATATGCACATATCCACTT
The DNA here is from genome assembly GCA_034780255.1 of Parotocinclus maculicauda. NCBI lineage: Eukaryota > Metazoa > Chordata > Actinopteri > Siluriformes > Loricariidae > Parotocinclus > Parotocinclus maculicauda. The sequence continues at coordinate 6,239 of JAUZSU010184047.1, forward strand.
ACCTTCCTTATAAACATGCCTATGATACCCCAGCAAGGAATATAAAGGCGTTACCCCATGTCGAGGGTCAATAAGGTTTGTGGCACTCTCCCTCGGTCGGGGTGTCTAAGAACACTTACTGAAAAGCATAAGGCCAGTGAATGAGATAGAGATCCAGGTACTCCAGCTTAAGATCCTTTAAGGTACTAAGCAGTGCCGGTTCCACATCTTCAGGGTGGTGCCGTGTGTTCCACAGTTTGGAGGTCACAAAAACATCCTCTCGTTTCAAAGCCTGGCAATAAGGACAGGTTGTAAAAACAACAAGTTATACACTTGTGAGTAGGTGCATGTTTAAGGCACACCGGACAGGATGAGCTGCACATTTTCAGCTTTAATTATTCAGCTGGTTTACTCACTTTATCAGGCCCAAGCATCTCCTGGAAGGCTTCACCAATTTCTGATTCATTTCCGTAAATGGCAGCACAATCAATGTGTCGATATCCAGCCTGAAGCGCCCATATCACTGCCTGCTTCACCTATTATCACCAACATTGAGACAAAACAGCAAACAAGTTTGTTCTCATTCAAAAAAAAATCAATTCATTTAATTTCTTGTCGAACATGATTGTAAGCAAATGCAACAGAGATTTATATATTAGATGTGAACCTGTAGTGCAATTGCATTTTTATTATATAGCAGCTAAGGTTTAAACCAAAATGCAGTTTAACAAGTCTTTATTTATATATATATATATTCTGCTCATTCAATTAGATTTGCAATACTGAGCTCATGATTTGAAAGTGATCAACAACAAAAAAAACCCCAACAATCTAGAAACAATAGAAACAGAGGTTTAAAATGATAAACAAAATGTTCTATTGTCGTTCCACCATATCTGAATAACCAAGTAAAACTACACTTCAAGTTCTAAAGATCAACAATTCAAAGTAATGTGTACTTGTGTTGTACATTTTTTAACAAAAATCATCTTTAATCCCCTGCAATAAAAATAAGACTAATAAATTATGAAATTGCTTCACACAGTGTAATAAACAAGAACACACAATTCAGCTCCAACTGTCCCAGCTTTTGCACAATGATACATTGTGTCACAATTTATCATTACACCCCTAAAGAGTAGTAATTTAGCTGAATAGAATAAAAATTAAGCAGAATTCGGGGAGCCGTTTAGTGCATCAAGCTGTGAATAAAACTTAGCTTTAGCTGAAGTGGAACATTTTTAAAACTTAAAGCTTTCTGGTGCTCAGGTGAGATAACTCATTACATTACTCAATTCACTACATTAAATCACTAATTCAGTCACTCATTTATATTCTGTAAAGAAAGTGGGGGTGAAGTGGTTAAGGAACTGGACTATTGACCAGAAAGTCAAGGCCCAGCATAATGCGGGCACTACACATTTACGCTACCATTTTATGAACAGACATTTTATAAACTAATTTATGTCTAACTTTGTAAACAAATATGTATGACTGTGTTAACAATGATAGAGAAACTTGCCAAATGACAGACCATTGCACTGATGTATGGTTTTGACACAAATAAAGTCTAAATAAATGCATGAACAGTTCTCAGGCACTAAAGACAACATGCTACATAATATGGATGAAATCTATTCTTACCTTTCCTGGTTCACTCTTCCAAGTCCCTAATCCCACAAGGGGCATCTTTCGTCCGGTGCTCAATACAGCAAAATCGTTCATGCTTGCCTTTTGACTCTGCAGGGATAAAAGCAGATGGCTCCCTTTTAAAACCCAAATGTATGGTCTTTATATGAATGTATAACCAGACTCAGTAAAATGTGCTGGACTTGCCTTCCATACAAATATTAACTGACATTTATTAGTGACTGAGAAGGACAGGAAGAAAGGAAATGAAGGGAAGGAATAATGAACCTGCTGACTTGTCAGCTGACTTCCTAAAAGGGAGTCAACTATAAGCACTGGTGTTTAGAAAAGGCTTAGTGGGTATTAGCAAATAATAATCATTATAGATAAAGCTATCTATTAGCAATGGTTGTTGCTTTTGACCACCACGTATGTCATCATGTAACAGCCAGTTCCAATAAGAGTCGATTCTTCGTGTCCACACAACAGAACATTACATTAAAAGTATCCACACTAAATTACCAAATTAGCAAATCTATGTAGTGTTATCCATCTAAAAAGGCATATCATGAATGTTTAAGATAAACAGTACATTAGTTCATCCAAAGTAACAGTTCGTGTGAAAAAACTGACGTTAGCTATGACATTTGTTTGCAACATTAATAAGCTTTCGCGTCAAAAATATGCAGCCTGTAATATAGCACGGATTCGATTCCTCGAGTCGACTCCACTAAATTCCAAAACATTCATGTTTAGAACAATAATATTTTTTACATAGCTGCATTTAGGAACGTCACATTTGTAATACATCATAAAATCATATTTGGTACTGAATGCAAACACTTAGATATTACTGCATTTCACAAACATGGTTCGCCAGCCACGTTGCATTTGCTACGACTAAGAGTCGATTCCAAAATGATCCGATTCTCTAATTCCAGACAACATGGAAAAAACATCCGTATGACAAAAAAATCGAATCATTGTGTGGCGATTGAGATACATGCTTCCTTCTTAAACACTAATATTTGTTAAAAAAACAAACAAACAAAAAAACCATATACATAGACCGTGTTTATCCTCATCACGTTTAAAACAAACCATGGAATGTCAAATGTAAAGTCGATTAATTCCAGTTGAGATTTGTTATCACTACATGTTTGAATTGACTAAAAATCAATTCTTACACTGACCTGATTGCTGGGGATTCTGACAACGGCACCCCTCACATCACAGAGCCAAATAAGTCAATTTAGGTAGCGCTACCTCTCCAAATATCATAATCTGTGTCGTTATTATTTTAGACAAGTCATAAATTAAGAGGGAAGTATTCAGTAAATTTAAGTTCGTTGTCAAAAACACCCAGTTGTAAAATATGGCATAGATTCAACTCTGAGAATCGACTCCAAAGAGTCAAATACAAGGAATTTGATTCGACTCCCATGTTTAAGACTATACCTAAAGTATACTGCTCACAAAATGAGGGGAAATTTAAAAATGAATTTGAAATATCCCATAAAGAAATATCCCCTATTTTTTGTGAGCAGTATAGCTTTATCATTATCATACACTACATTTGCCCATTATTTTATTATTATATTTAACTGCGATGTAGTTCAGGACGTACTCATAAACACACGTCATATGTAGTTATTAATTAATAAGTAATCGCCTATTAATAACTGTACATATATACAATCAATTTATAATATAACAAGCAAGATTTATTCTATCTTTTCATTTGCAGCAAAAGGTAAATATGAGAGTCTAGAGAATTCACACATGATCACTCGTTACTCTGTACTGAAGTAAATATTCTTCTTTATAATATTAGATCTAATACCAGGTTTGGATGATAAAACTTGCAGGTAAGATGAAATAAACGTGTAACAAACCGCAGCCGCTGCATTTCTCCAGACAGCTAATGATAATACAACCTGTTTAACATAAAGTTATTTCACATGCAAATCATTTATACTTACTCACTATATTGACCGACCTGCAGACAGCGAAACAAAACGAAACTCGGGGTTTTCTTAGACAACCTTAGATGACGGTAAAATATTTTAAACGGTATGTTTTATATTCATATGATCCGTGACGCTATGAAAATCGTATCCGGGATTTACTCCAAATTAAAAGTCCCCTTACGAGCCTCCCTGTCATTTTCTGGATGCGACACTAACGTTTATGTGTTCTACAATTCTCTAGATTTCTCATAAACATGACCCAAAACATCAGCACAGTAAACGACAACGTGGTCAAGCTTGCAAACTGCATAAGCGCCATGGTCATGATAGTTTTATATGACACAGTGGCCACTGAATGTGAGCCATAATCCCATATACCCTTCTCAATGAATTAGGCATCGAGGGGACTTAATTATATATGGTATAACGACCATAAAAACAGCTTGTACAGGCTACAGTATCAAGTATTTAGTGCGACTGCTCCCTAAACTTGAGCAACATCAGCATCTGGCAGCTTCACTTGGTGAAGATTGGAATGAAGATCAGTGAAAAAGGTTATTATGGAAATGTTTGGGTTCAGTTGTTGACAATGTGTTATATAAGGTCATTATACCACTGTTGATACAACAAGGGTGGCCTAATAGTTTTGCAAAGTATTGTATATGCAGGGAATACTAAAAACCTCAGCACAGAAGCTGAATTTAAGTTTTGTTTAGAGTTTTGAAACGTCCAAACACAAATTGGTTTGATCCATTTTCCAGACTACCAATTGATGGGTAATATGGTACAAAAACACAATGTAACAACATTAAGGACGTAATGAGATTATGTAACTGGTGGAAACTCTGGAGATGCAGTGGTTATGATGCCAGGCAAGACACTCTGGAACAGCATCAGTAACAGATAAAGTGTTCAGGTACATGACAGTCTGGAGGTTCAGTGACAGCAGCTGCAGGGTCTGTAGGACCATCAACTATTGGCTGTAGGTCAATAAGAATGTCATTGAATGTTACATTTATTCCTTTTTCTCGTTTATCCTTTTATCCAGTCATTTTTTCATAAAACATCCTATGTTGGTAAATGTAAGCAAGCAGTTAAAGGGTGCAGTTTCCAAAATGAGCTGAGAGAAAAAGCCGTACAGTATTTTTTAAATCAACATGTGTACAAGCAACACTGTGCTTCCACTATTATTATATTTAATTGTCGTCTTACAGTGCAGTACACATTTAACAACTCTTTGTGTAGTAGTCATGTATTTGGTATATACTGCTCACAAAACTTAGGGGATACTTCAAAATGAAATATCCCATAATGAAATATCCCCTATTTTTGTAGGCAGTGTATATAGTTGTTGTTTACTGGCTAGAAAATTACCTACTAATCAGTATATCTGTGGGAATAGGAAGAGGAGGAGTGCAAGAATGTGAGTACGTTGGGAAAAAATACTCTGCTCTGCATGTTCTCTATGATTAAGACTTTCTCTCAGCTTGTGTCATATTTGGAAAAAGATAATGTCTCTGTGCTGAAGAAAATATCTGCTGCCGTGGTTACTGGTAAGTAGGAGATTTAATTGTCATTTAATGATGTATTAACAGTCTTGTTGGTGTAGGAAATTAAAAATCCTTGTTTTCGGAGATTCGAGAAGACTTTACTATAGTTCTAGACCAAAGTGAATCATGTTTTATCTTGTAGCACAGTTCCTATCATATACTAATCCTGGAGTATCTGATGGTAACCATTCCATAACAGTTATTTAATTTTTACTCTTTGCACATTTTATTTTGCATTTGCGCCTAATGGGAATTACAATATGCATTGCAGAAGCAGTTTTGACTTTAGAGCCCCAGGAAACACATATCTACCTCGAGCAACCCATTACCCTGACATGTATGGTAGAAAGCAATTCCACAGTGGACTGGGTGTACAGTTGGTTTAGACACAACTTCAGTGAGCAGGTTATCCCCAACCCTTCTCGCAGAGCGGACCGTCACTCTTACTCCATTTCAGAGGTGACCTCAGAGGACTGCGGCCCTTATTTATGTACAATGCAGACAAGTTCCACCCCCTTCAGTAACACAGTAGTATTAAATGCTACAACAGGTAAGCAATACACATTATTTTGATATTTTGTCTATATATGAAGCTATATTCAGGAATCCCAAGATTGATGGTAGTACCTAACTTTTGGAGACAGAGAAAGAAGGAATTTGTGTCTAGTTAACCATTCCTTTTAAGTATTAAGTTGCCTTTTTTGCATTATTAAGTATTTCCAATTAATTCATATGTTTATCTCTACACAAAAGTAGAATCACATGATGTTTAGTTGATATGAACAAACATATAAGAATACTCCTTCATATTCTTTCTGCTTTTCCTTTTGAGGGATGTTTATTTTTTTCTTTTCCTTTAGTACTTATAATAAAGTGTTCACTTCGTCTTCCAGGTCATAATAATAGTCAAAATGTATAAATAATTGTAAGTCATTCATACATTTATTTACTCACTTCAATTGTTATATATATATATATATATATATATATATATGTGTGTGTGTGTGTGTGTGTGTGTGTGTGTGTGTGTGTGTGTGTGT
>JAUZSU010184058.1:0-12405 GCA_034780255.1 Parotocinclus maculicauda
TTGTGCATTTACTCTGAATAAACGTTATTGTTCTGCATCTTCGTCTCCTGTCCGATCCATAGCGCAGACTTGTGACAATCATGTGTGAACTTACAATTTTATACAGTGATAAAAATACAATGCAGACTATTGTTATTGCACAAATACCAATAATAATTACTGTTATTTATGCACAAATTTGGAAAAATCTAAAGTGATGTCTGTTAATTTAGCTTTTAACAGTATTTTGCTGGCATTTGGAAATGTCCCCAAATCAACCCATGAATATGACTGATGTCACTCTCTACCAGTCTTAAACAGAGTTTAGATCTCACACAGGCCAACTTTTCTTATCTTCTTGTGATAGCATTTAACTATCAGTGCTAAACAACTTCAGCACCAAGTTCAATATACATTGCTATAACTGCTATAGATGGAAAAGCTTGCTATTAAGTTTTGTAGAACAGGTACAGTGTATTTATGGTACAGTTTACATGTGGGGTGGTTAGAGTATAGAGTACAGTGTTATCTCATCTAAAATAATCTTAACTGAGAAGCACAATGATGTTTTTAGTATAAATTTGGTCATTAAATGTGTTAGTAGTACAATCTCAGAGTCTACTACGTTATCTGTACAAGAACATATTGTGAGCTTTTAGTAATTATAAAAGCAAACAAAGTACTTTAAAGAATAACAACTAAATTAAACCAAGTATTGTTCAGAAATATTTACTTATAGTAGTAATCTTTAAAAAAGATAAACACAGTAAAACAACCTCTTTGGGCATAAGGTTTAAAGTTTAAGACTTGGGACATGACTCTACCTTGCTTGTAATTAGTTTGGGAGTTGATTCGGACTTGTATTATTTTGGCACTCATCTATATTGGCCTGGGACTGGAGCGTCACTCCTTGAGAACTGTTACTTAAAATGTAGTGGCTTGTTTCTTTCGCTCCTTTCTTTACTGATACAGTATCCCTCAATTTTCTAAGAAAGTTGTCAACTAGATTTGGGAATTTGAGGAAAATTTGTTGGGTGCCAATGTTGAAAAAAAAAAGTTCTGACTCACAGTTGGCATTCCAATTCATCTCAAGTGTCTGATGGAGATGAGGCCATGGCTCATTGCAAGCCTTCGAGGATTAACATCCAAGTTGGTGAAGCATTTCTTTATGAAATATGAGGGCAGAAAGTTAATAAACATACTCTTGCCAGTGGTTATTAATGGAGATTCTGTGCCTATCTGCTCTGTATTTTTGTCTATAAGTAGCAAACGAGGCTAAAATAAGTAGAAAGTGACCTTGTAACAGACAAAATATGGATATAAACAATAGATAATCTTACCTAAAATCAATAGTTCAGGGGTTACTTCGTCATGCTCTAGCCCCAAAAAAAAACCGTGAATATAATTTCTAAAGGTAATGATCCATCTGGAGGGTATTACTGGGGCTAACAAACTGAAGCTGCACCAACAGAGTGCTTCTGGCATATGTGCCATTATTGAGTGTTGTGGAGCTGGTGTGTGGAGTCAGTGAAGGAAATTCATTCAGCAAAAGGTGTGTCTATACATAAATTAAGCTTGTCTTAATTTACACTTGAACAATAGCAGCATTTGTCAGCTTCTTCAGGATGCTAAGTTAACCCTTCTACAGCCTATATAAGCTCAGGAATAGTCTTTTTGGAAGGGTAGCTCAAGCCACTTTTTCAGAAGTGGAACAGGTTAAAAAGGCTAAGCTATGCTAAAGCTCACAAATATTGGAATTAAGATCAGTGGAAAAGAGGATTATGGAGTCATTATGCCGTTGCTAAAACAACAAATCTAATAGTCGCTTAAGACTTTCGCGTGATACTTTTTGTTTACATTATTTATTGATAACAGGATTGTGTGCTTAACAGGTCCATGTCAAAAACTTAAGTACCCCTGACCTAAAACCTACTGTAAAAACACTGGGGGAACTACAGATTATAAATGACCTTTGTCACCTTATATTAACACCCCAACAGAACAGAAATTCATAGATGCCTGTTTAAGAATTCCTAAACACTCTTGAAAATGTTTCTTCATTTTTCTTCCAAATTGGTCCTGCACTCTTTTTTAGTCTTGCTATACTCTTTACGTCAGACATTTACCCTGCACAGATGGATAAGTGTTGTATGCACCCTGCGATTTTCGTGGGGAAGAACAAGCATGTTGGGAGGAACATATTACGCTTTATATCTAACAAAGAACTTCAATTCCTTGTTACGAGTCACTTTTTGCAGTGGCAGAAAGATAAATACTTGTCTGAAATTATTTCCCTCAGACATGAGGGCACCTACAAGACTTAAATCTGAGTCACTGAAGTAGCAGGCTACCTGATTAGACTGCTGTGCTACCCAAGTGGCTTCCTAAATTCATTAAATACTGATTAAAGAAATGCTAAATTTACATATGGTTAATGCGGGGATGTGATTTGTTTTAATCAATTCTAACAGTCAGAGTCACCATTTCTTCAATATTCTTATAATTTTAATAGAATTCATGATGTATGGGTTACAGTTTGTTGAGCAGCAGTTTTCTATAGTTATAGTTTATGTGCTGGTACTATTAATATTTGATGAATCTGTTGATTTATTATGTAAATATATGTAAATTAAATTAATATTATAAAATAGTCAACTTTTCACAGCAATTTCTCAAATTGTGGCTGTGTGCATGTAGTCTAAATTGCAGAAAACATTTATTAATGTGTACCCATGAACAAAGCTTTAACAGAAACATGAGAAAATGTTTTTGATGAATGCCTTATTCCAAATACATATGAACTGCATTTTCATGGCATTGGATTAAGTTTAGTTTACTAGTTTATGCTTCTGTATTAAATTACCAAAGTATAACCAAAGTTGCAAAAGTTAGTGGTTTATTGTTCAGACAAACATAAAATCAGAGTCCATCCATAAACTGATACATGAGTCAATATGAGGTTTATGAAGTCATTGACCAAAAGCAACTGTACTGTGAATTGAATTGCACTGCATAAGGTAAACACTACATTGCATTAAAATAAATACGATAAATAACATGTTTTCATCATTAAATTACTTTTTATAAATAACAAAAAAGGTAGCAAACTAAATAAAGTAATGTAAATGTATAGGTGTCATACTACACATGCTACTTAATCTTTTTCTGTTGTTCCAGCCTTCTTTTATTTATATGCAACCTCAGTGGCCTTGGTATACACAGCAAAAAAGTCATTTAATGCTCCGCCCAGGAGTGTGCTGTTTTTTGCCTAAATGAGAACAATAATTAAAAAATTGTGAGAACAATCTTATATATATAAAGTGATTTTTTTACGTTTATGCATGTTGAAATGACTATAGGTTGCATGAAAACAACACTATTGAAGCAAATGAAAACAGAAATAATTATTTAAATGGAGACTTACATTTTTTTCAATGGAGTTAATCTCCCTCAGTTGCTTCCATGCTTCCTGCACTTTTCCGTATCTGTTGTTTTTTAGGTGTTCCACACTACTCTGGAGTTCTCTCAGGCTAGCCTCTTTTCCCTTAGTATTCTTCAGCATGTCCGTAAACAAGTCCATGTAAACATTCAGCATACTCACAAGCACCAGCTTTTCACAAGTGCAAGTGTCCTGATAAGACTTTGACAAAAAAGTAGACATTAACTTACCAAACCGTGCTTTAAGCCTAATATTGTTGTACTCTAAATGTTGCAGTAGAACTTACCTGTACTTTCTCTAAGTAAGGAGTGAAAACTGCTTTTCCCACCCATTCTGGTCCTGTAATATGCTGTGAAAACCAAAAATTAAAAGGTGACTGCTGTGAAGAGTTTGCATGTCCTCTTTACCTGACATTAACCACAACTTCCTCAATAACATTTTACAACAAAGCCCATAAAGAATCAACCTGTACTGTAGTTTTTGCAAAGACTGCCCCCTGTTATCAGAACCAATGTTTTCTCGGTCAAAATCATTATTAAAAACTATGCATATTAGACCCATTTAGCACATGCTGACTACTGGACGTGAGGTTTACATGTTTTTTACTATTGTTTTGTTGCACCCTATATAATTATGGCTGCAAATACCATATAGTAACCTAAAATGTTTCTATCTAAAAGTATTTCTGCATCATAAGATCTCCAGGCTAAAAATCAATTTAATGAGAACACTTACGTAATGCTTCTGCAGAGTTTCAACAGCTTCTTTCAGACTACGACTCTTCTGTATTGTAGCGCCATCCACCAGTGTAGTGACAACAAGCCCAAATAATAGCACCAGATTAAACAAAGAATGCATTGTCATTGGTTTTTACCTTTAAAGCTCTGCTTTGTCCTTAGAATAATGAGTCAGTAAGCAAGTGAATGATGTTCAGTATAATGGGTCAGGGGATTTATATGTACAGCCTAAGAGGGCGTTAAGGCATTTGGGGTTTGGGGTTTCTGTGGGCTCCTCTATGAAAGTTTCCTTTAAATCAAAGATGTACTGCTCCTAAATGCTTGATGCAGTAACCGCTACACCTAATGTAGGTGATTTCCTCAAATTGATTCTTAGATAGAGCAACGAATAGCAGGACACGATTGCGGATGATTATGAATGCACTTGACCTAAAATTACATGGCCCTAAAACTCTGATGATGCAAAACCAAGAGTTCATCCTAAAAATATTAAACGCAACCACTGCAGCCACAAATCATGCACAGGTAAATGTATATCACTTCTGAGTCATTTCCATGCATTGCGCATCTCAAGATGCTAAAGAATTGCAGTGGTGCTCAGACAGGAACTGTTGTCTTAAAATGATCATGGACTAAATGCTTGTTAGGCACTTTTAGGCCTAAATAATATATTCATAAAGTATAGGTTTTGGAAATTTAGTTAATAGCAAAAAAGAAACAACGGCTCTTTGAGAAATGTAAAACTCTGTTTGCAATAATGCAGGTGCATTACACCGGAGACATAGAAGTTAGATTCTCCATACATACATACAGTCTTATTATATTAAATCAAATATCTGTTCACTTGCATGTATGTTTTAATACGCTAGTTATTTGAATTTTGCTTGATCAGCTTTCCAGTTGCTTGTGACCACGGCATTTTTCAGATGAATTCAGAATTCCCCTGCAGTGGTTCTGTGGTGGAATGTAGCAAACAGTTCCTTGAAACCTACAACACATAGGATTGATGGTTGGATTGGAAAGAATTGATGACAAAAAGTTTTACATCTCTTGTGCATTCTGCATGAGTTGCTAATGAAATCATTGTGCATTGGGACGAAAACTGACATGCAAGCATTTTGCAAAACCTTTTATGCTATTAAACAATTTTTACCGAACATGAACCAATGTTTCTGCAGCCATTGTTTAACAACCTCCTGACATAAGATCTTTTTAAAGCATGCATTTTGCTTGAAGAACATGTATTTTCTCAATTAAGGCAATCATTGCTTTATAACATGCTAACGTATGAGTGGTACTTTTACTTTAACACATACCACTGACTTTACCTATTGGCTCTCAATCGTGCGCTTTTTTTTCTGTTTGACTTGTTTTCCTGACCTGTTCACAGTTCAGCTACATTCTAGTCACACCAGCATGTAAAAGGAATTGTTTTGCATATTATGCAGCTGGTGCAAATCTATTTGGTAAGTACATGTTTTAAAGAATATGAAATATGATTAACTAATTATTGAGGCATTAACATATGTGTTAGCAACAGACATTCTGCAGTAAGTCTCTATAAATTGTAGCTCATTACTAATAACTATTAAGTACACAAAAAAGGAATGAGTAGAATAACTAGTTAACCTAATGCAATTCTTTGGCTATAAGAGGAAACAGGAGTAAACCCACTCAGACACAGGTAGATTCCACACTAGCATACTCTGATCTGATTAAACCTGTCTGCAAGGATTTGCAGCATTCTGGGTTTACCAGAAGGAATACCTGAAAAAAACTTTTGTAATTACAAACATTAGCGTTTGTAAGACACTACAAGGACTTATACTAGAAATAAATCTACAGGGTGAGTCAAAAGACACAGGAAACTCTCTTATTTAAGAAACAAAAGGGAAAATGACATATCAGAATACCGCAGCAAGTAATGGGTATGGAACATGGCCGCCATCTTGAAAGTCACCTTATTGGATCAAGGACAAGTTTTTCCCAATGGGAAGGTGTTCATGTAGCTTATCAAAGAAGACCAGCAATTTTATTTACAAATATCCCTTGTAGTTTAAAAGTTATCAACACAGAAAGTTTAAAACTTTTGTTGCTCGTCACAGGTAACTAAAGATGGAATTGATTCTGATGTCACAGGAACACAGCTGCCGTATCAGCACTGTTGCATCCCTCACAGTCAAATTCAGAGAAATCAGGACTGTGGATGAGAAGCCACATAGTGATCGTGTGAAGACCGCTACTGATTAAGAAACCTCAACAATGGTTTTGGCAACCTTTGTAAAAAGTAAATGATGTGTCGCAGCAGAATGTGGTGTCAACCAGTCATTCCTTATATGGATTCTTCATACCAATAAGAGGCACTCCTTCAAGATCTAGCTGCAGAAGAAACTGTCAGAGGATGACCATGATAGACGTGTCGAGTTCTGCACCTGGAAGTTACACCAACATCAACAGAATCTTGCATTCTCACAAGGCATTCTGTTCTGTGACGAGGCCAGTTTTTATGTCAGTGGTGATGTCAACTATCAGAATGAGATGTACTAGAGTAAAGCAAACTCTCACTGGAAAGCAGACACCAAAGTTGTATGTGATGGATGTCAAGGTTATGGTGTCGCTATACTCACTCTCTTGGTGAGGTTAAATCCTCACAGCTTTTCATATCACTGCTATGCCGACGACACCCAAACAATTCTCGCCTTTTCTCCCTTAAACACCCATGTCTCTGCCAAGATCCCAGCATGTATAGCTGGCATATCATCATGTATGGCGGATCACCACCTTAAGCTAAATCCTGGCAAGAAAGAAGTACTACTTTTTTTCAGGTGACTCTTGTCCCCACCAGGATCTTGTCCTCTCAATCAACAAGGTTCGGATTTCCCCATCTGTCGTGGCACACTACCTGGGGTGACTATGGAAAATCAACTGTCCTCTTCCTCCCACAGCGCTAATGTCTCTCGGCCGTGTCGTTTCCTTCTCTACAACATCAAAACATTTCTTTCCAGAGGCCTCACAGATTCTGGTTTAGTCCTTTGTCATCTCGAGACTGAACTACTGTAACTCTTTTTTAGCGGGGCTATCTCTGACCACTATCCGATTTTTACAGCCGATCCAGAATTCAGCTGCAGAATTCAGAATTCAATGTTCCCATGTTTACACACACTACACCACTGCTCTGCTCTCTCCACTGATGCTTGCCTACAAAGCCAAAACTGGAACTACACCCTTCTACTTTGCAGTACTTATCACATCCAGCACTGCACCTCGCACACTCTGGTCTTCTAGCACTGCTCGACCCCCTCCCATTATCCCCATGAACTCGCCATCGATGTTCGAACAGCTGAGTCTCTAACCATTTATTTTGCGCTTACCTTAACTAACCCCCCCTCCCCCCATTTGCTCTCTCTCACAAAAAAACACACAACCGTAACAATTTCTTAAGTGTATTCATGTTTAGCATTCTAATTATCAACAATAGATTAAGTTTATGTTGTCTTAAAGAACTTTTGTAAGACGCTCTGGACAAGGGCATATGCTGAGCGTGTAAATGTTCATGTCTGGAATATGGGGCACACGTGTGATCTGACCCATTTCCATTTGCCAGACCCTAAATGCTCAGCAGTACCTGACAATGCTAGAGGAAACATTGTTTCATCCATTCTGACTGAAGATAGCAGTTTCCCCAGTTATTTCCAACAGGATGGGGCTCCACCACTCTACAGGAGTGGAGGTGATTCAATCACCCGACCACACACTATGCTGAGAAAACCTTTAGCACCGCATCATGGAGGCTTGTGACAGCATTTCTCCAGACAATCTCATGCAGGTTCATAACGACTGGATCCTGCATTACATGCAACGTTCCCAGTTGTTATTGCAAATTTCTGTGTTTAATCTCAAGCGATATTGCGAATATTGCTGCAATCTGCTCTGATGTTAATTCTGCTCTTTTTTGTTATGCTGTATGACCACCTTCCCATTGGAAAAACATGCCCATGATCCAATATGGTGGTTTTGAAGATGGTGGCAATGTTTCAGACATAACCTAAAAGATAGGTCCCCTACCCATTACTTGCTGGGGTATTCAGATGTGCATTTTTACTTTAGTTTCTGAAATAAGAGTGTCCTGGGTGTTTTGACTCACCCTGTAGTATGACATGAATATTTGGTTGAGGCAGATCCATGTTTTGGTGTAAAGAGGAGGATTAAACAATGATAACTATCGGTGATCAGTGATGTGTAGTGTTTTATTTTTTCCAAAAGCCCTGTAAATAATATTTTATAAAAGAATTCATTTTGTACATGAAGTACGAGGAGATTTTAAACCTGCTTCTTCCAAGGAAATATTACTCAGAGAGGGCAAAGATCTAAAATGTTCATTCATATCCAAACAAAGACAGTTTCACTATCACAGATTTAAAAACCTTTGGCATGACTAACTTACATATAGCCCGAGGTGAACTAAAGATAAGCGTCCACAAGAGGACAGTAAGGAGTCTAGAAAAATTGTTTTACAACTCTGTTAAGATCGTATCTGATCTGAAGAGTTATATGTATGTGATGAGTTTCTCTTAAGCCTATTTTAATAATTATTATTTTATATCAATATATTTAAATATTGTAAGTTTGTTTTTTCATATTTTAATATGGGATTAAGATAATTGCCAGACAATCAAATTTTTCTTGTGCAAACAATTAAAACATTCCAGTTGAAAATGCTCTTACATTCCAAATGACATGTTTAGGACACCTGTGTCTCTTGAAAAAGTCTCATTCATTAACTTGGTGCTTGTTTAATATTTTTGTGTAACGACAACATATAAAATGGTAAAAGTTTCTATCCAATTTCCCTCCCTCCACACATTTTACCTCTGTAGTGGAAATCAGCATGATTCAGTTATGTATTGACTTTGGTTACTAGTGAGTGACTTCGCTTCTTCCTGGTATAGATGCGTAGGTGCACTACTAAGAATTTCCAGCAAGCCTGCTGTGGTCAGATACTTCAGTGTGCTATGGAGCTTCTATGGGGTTGGATATGTAATTCATATGGTTTTTACTCGCTTATGAGCTGGAGGGGGAATCAGTTTGGACCTGAATATTTTCCTGACCTTTGCAAAGTGTAACGTCATTGGGTCATCTGCGTATGTTGGTTAATATGATGCGATGCAGTTCACTGAAACCAGCGCCACACTAGGTCATGCTGTTAATAAGCCATATACTCACGTTTCCTGTTGCATCTCTTACTATTCTTGATTTTTTTATGTTTCATTTCAATAAATGTCACTATTTTTGTCTATTTTCCCAATATTCACTATTTTGCCTTTTTATTTTTATTGCACTCTCTACGTTTTTTTATATAATGCTTTAATAATACTGTTTTGAGTGTGAAATTATTTTGAGCCAAACAAAGCTAAGAGTGTGTAGTTATTACAAACAGTCATGTATTGTGTAGTCTTAATTTGTATTCTTCCTTTTTTAATGAACACTGAATCTGTACCAAACATAGAACTTTACATTAGAGGTGTGAAATGATGACAAATAAGTTAGTTCCATATTTTAATAATTAGAATATAATATGTCATCTTGGGCTTAAATTATTCAAATGCTGCTCAAATGTTGTTCTCTCTGAACTGCCTGAATTGCCACAATTACTTTTGTGATGTCATTGGTGACAGATTTAGTTGTGTCTTGCCATCTGTTGCTTGTCTTGTCTAAGGCATGTTTGCAGAGTGTATTTGTTACCTTTGCTGGTCTATGCCTGTAAATGGACAGCTGACTCTCAAAGTCATAATCTTCATATTCCGCATGGTGCTCTGTTTGTGGATGGTAAATACAACCATTTTTTCAAACCCACACAAGGGAGAATAAGCCATGTCTACTTCAGGCATGCAGTTTTAGGTAGAATGCTAGCATGTGCAGTAGTCTATCCTGTTTGGTTACATGACCCTGTGCATATCTGAATTCTGAAGGGGTGTTTTTGACAGGTTTTTTTGAAAAGTTTTAGATAATGGCAGCTCAGCTTTAAATCATTAAAACAGCAATTAAGATACACTATTAATGTAAATTAATTGTTAAGTAATTTGTGCACATTCCCATGCCTGACGATCGGAGGAATTTGGATTTCTGAATCATTTGAACTTACAGTATTTATAAATTCTAAATTCTTGAAGCCCCACCCATACGTTAGTGACATCTGCTGGCCAGGTCTGTTTAACTGCCTCAGGAAGTCCATCCTGTCTATTAATTCAACCCCAATTCCCCAAATTGTGATGTTGTGTATAACATAAATAATATGTAATCATAAATATTTATACCCAGTCATGACACTAGCTTGTTTCCAACTTCACCTGTGGAATGTTAAAAACAGTTGTTTTTCTGAGCAATCCTCAACTTTTCCAGTCTTTTGTTGCCCCTGTCCCAACTTTTTTTGGAATGTGTTGCAGGTATCAAATTCAAAATTAATCTGCATGATTCTGCCTGAAAGTTATATTTGCAATGATGTGTTTGTTCGATCTTTAAATAATATTTGAAAGATGGAATTAAAAGTACAAAACTTTACAATGTATATTAGTATAAGATTAATAATAAAACTAATGACACCTGTTGGGTATAATCTATTCTTTATTTGCAGAAGATGCAGTGTGTGAGGGTGCATGTGCATGTGCATTTGCTTGTGCCCTTTTTGTGCACCAGAATTGAGAGACTCACAGCATTTGTGGTTCCTTATATGAAGGCATTTGTGGTTGAGGTTCAGAGTTCTGTGACTTTCAGGAACTTTGTTTGTTAACATGTCATCTACAATTCATAGGAATTCTAATTCTAAGCAGAGTGGTTTATTTGTATTATCCTGTCCTAGTCCGTTCCTGTAACTGCACATCACTTCTTATGAAAATGTGTAACACTGAAATAAAATGATAATAACAAAAATAAAAATAAATATAATACATTAATAAAAAAAATGATATGTCTATACACAAAGCCAAGGATGGTGCTTCGTTTCTTTGCCTTTTAATTCAAAGTAGTTTAGTCATAAAATCTGTTAAGTTGGCCACTGTATTTGATGAGTCGCTCTGTCACCTCACAGCAAGAAGGTCCTGGGTTGTGTCCACCTTTGTTTATTCTGGTTGCTCCGGTTTCCTCCCACAGTAAAAAACACATAACCAGGTTAAGTGATTATGCTAAAGTGATCCCAGTATGTGAGTGTTTGTGCCATAGGATACATTTGCACCTGTTTAGGGTTCCTGCCTTGTGCCATATACCTCCGTCTAGGGTTGGGATGGATTAAGTGCATAAGAAAGTGAATGAATAACTGAATAGAATGGGTTGACCTAATACATAAATGTTAACGTACGAGCGATGCAGACATTGTCCACCAGAGGGTGACAGTCTAAATAAATCATTCGACACGCCTGTACATCTACCTCAAGGTATTTAGAAGGTGCCCTTATCCAGAGCCACTTACAACTGATACAATCTTAGAAAACAGTCTTAGTACAGCTTTTACAATCCAAATAATTGTGGGATAAGGATCTTGCATGACGCCCATTACCTTACCACTAGGCTACCATGTAATCACACCAAGGCACGAGATACAGCATTAGCTGCTTCCGTAAAAATCTTCTTGTACGTACAAGACGTGAAGTCAAAGATCACTGATGCATAATCATTATATTTACTACAAGGAGTCCACAAAAATCCAAGTCTGTTGCACTATGCAAGCGCCTCTTTAAAGTACTGTGATGACGTAAACATGCTTATCATATTTTCCACTGATCTTCATTCCAAACATTGTGAGCTTTAGCATAGCTAGACTTTTCACCCTTCCCCTAAAGAAAATTTAATTTCTTGACTGTTACTGTTCCAAACAGCCCGTTGATGGTCAAGCTTCTTCAGACTGTAGAAGGGATAATTGGTATCACGGTCAAGCTGCCAGAATGTGCTATTGCTCAAGTTTAATGGAATGTCACACAATCAGAGGCGGTCTTTGCATAGAGGCGTTGCTAGGCAACAGCCTTGGGCCCCTTCCACTGCAGCCCACTGTGGGGGCCCCCGGACTAGCTGCAAACTTCCCATAGGCCTACAGCTGGTAATTTGGACAATAATTAACAGATAGTGCGTTCATAAATGGTGATTCTTGTATGTTTAAAATGGAAACAAAAACAACACAATAAACTACAAAGAAATACAGATTCCGTGCACACCCCCTCTCTTTCGCCTTAAAATGGAATATTCCATCCATGCCATGTGCGC
>JAUZSU010184069.1:0-12405 GCA_034780255.1 Parotocinclus maculicauda
AAACATTTAATATGTTACATAGCACGTCCCGTCTTGTAACATAGAGCATGTTCGTTTAATCGGACCAGCCGGTTATTGGGACCAAAAACGATCGCGTCCCGATGTGGTCCAATTAACCGGAATCGACTGTACTGTATTTTAGTCACTGTTAGATTATAGGGAACTAATAAACTGCCTTATTTTGTTTTGCTCATGACCGCGTGACAGAAGAACATCTAAACCTCCACAAGAACTGCACCGTTTGACAACATGCTTGGCACAAACCCGGGGAAAACAGCTTGTCCAATAACAGTGCCTACTAAAATTAATATATATATATATATATATATAATTAATTATAATATAATTAATATTGTCCAATCGTATGGCAGTGTTCCTTTAAATAAAAAAAACCCCAAACAAACATTTCTTAGTGTCAAATGTGAGCGAGCATAAACGCGATTAAACACAATTAACGCAAACTTAATTAAGTGCTATTGTTTTGCGCTGCTATAACACGCCGTCGGTGCCAAATTATGAATAATATTTCGTTGGAAAATATATTTCACTATACTCAAAAAATAATATCCAATTGTTCTTTGTACATTTTCTATAAAATATATCAAATATACCGATCGTTTATTTCGCTTGAGTGTCGCTATGAAGACGGATGGGGAGCCGTTAGGACGATTCTACAGCCCCGTGACTGATAGGGGTTCAGAAAAATGTATTCGATTAAAAAATGTTTTTATATTTAGCTATCAGACTTGAATTATTAATATAATGTTATGTCTTAAACGTTACAACGTTTTCCTTTCTTTTTCGTTCATTTCTTCTACGGCCTTTGCTCTGCCTGATTTGCCCGCCCCCCTTTGATTAAATGGTTTCGTCCGGCCTTAAAACAGGTGTGAATTCTAGCCTCGTGTTTGCCAGTTTGGCGAGAGTGATAGCGTTTCGTTTGAGCTTAATTTAAACATGGTTACTAGAAACGCTAAGAAAGAAAACATGGACAAGAGAGTAAGAGAAATAATATTAGATAATATTGACAAGTAGTTTGCATGTCAGCCACTTTTGCACCCAAAGGCGGGTTGAGTTTATAAATGAACGTGTTCGGTGAAATTAGCCAACGTTTGCTAACTGTTTACTTTTCACTTCTTGTTTAAACCATGTTTAATTAACGCAGGTTCCGTTTTTAGGACTTGTCCCTTCCTCTGCCCTGTGCCGGGACAGGTAGAAGCAGCTTCAAGACTGGCCTGGCTTGAAAAACGGAGGTGAGTGACCCTAACAAACCAAGCCACCCGACAGTTTAGCATAATTGCAAAGGCGCAGTTGACATTTCTTTTGTTATTATTATCATCTAAAAGTTTTTCTAATGAACTATAAACAATGTAAACCTCATGACTCTCCTTTTTTCAGGGGAAACATATCAGATCTCAATGGTGTTTTAGGGCTCGTCTCATTATTGCATCTAGTGCACATGTTTATTTTATTAAACCCCCCAAAAGCAGCTGAAACAAATTCCATTTACAGTATGTAGTAATTACCAGGCCCACCCCTGCTACACTTTAAACTTTGATAAAAATTTTTTTTTACAATGTAAAATATGGCCTTTAGCACTTTTAAAAGGTATCCACCTTGCCAAATGGTGATTTCCACTGCGTACATGATCTCAGGGTTTTCAGGGCTGTTAAAAATTCATATTATTTTTTTTTTTGTGGGACTCAAAATCCCTGCAAGCGCCCAAGGAGGTGCCAGTTGACCTAATGTTTTTGCAGTGAGGAATGAATCTGGAGAAAACCTAAGCTGAACTGTGGAGAACATGCAAATGCAACAGCAGGGATCGAACCAGGGGTCTCTGTTTAAACTAATATGGGGTCGTATGGTGATGCAGTGGTTGCCAGATAGGCCGTAGTGACCCTGAACTGGATAAAGTGGATAACTAATTTACACTTTGAAACATTTGTTTATGATTATTACTGTTAATAGTATTACTACTACTACTAATAATAATAGTAATACTGCCCTGCAGAGGAATAAACTGTTGCCCACATGGGCAACGTGAGTTCCAGGGAGCTCCTGAGCCCCATGACTAGGAAAAGCAATTTTTAAATATGGAATTTAATTAATGTAACTAATTTAATGTTGTGATGAGCGCTGTGGATCATTTCCACATTTCAAGCACGTAGCAGCTGGTTATATCTTTAAACTGGGATTTATTTAATGGTTGATATTTGTACTTTAAAAGGAAAATGGAGCCAAACTGAAGGTAGATAAGGGTGCGTTTGCGGTGTGTGAAGTGGTGCTTTGACGGGTCTGTCGGGCTGTTCACTGGACCTTTGTGCATATATATGGAATCTTTGAATATCTAAACCATCTTTTAGCATCCAAATCAGTTCTGCTTGTCTGACTGATGGACTATTTGGGCGTGACCCCAGACTTCGGGTGCAGGGACCTATACGTGGGTATCGTTGGGATTTTTCGACTTCGCTAGCTTGCTGTTCCTTTATGCTTCTGATGTCCGTTTGGTGAAAGGCAGTCATGAAATATGTATGCAGCCCTAATGGCTTTCCATATTCTTATGAGCGGTTGTTGATAGGATTCCCATCATGCCACCATGACGTCCACTTGTTTATTAATAAATGAATGATTTTATTATGTTAGACCTTAAACATAAAGATTTAAAGGCTTATTCACACTGAGTATGATTTTTTTTCAAAACGGCAAAAAAACAACCCCAGTCTGATTTGGCTTTCTTTAATTTTTCTGTCTCTTAATTAGAGATTTTGCCACGTCTTCAGGAAGACAGACGCAAGCAAAGATGAGTGCAGGTTCCATCCAGTCATTGTGAGCTTCCTCATCATAATTTCTCAGCCTTTCAGCTTTTTATTCCATCAAATATTTTCTGTAATATCCATGTTTTTTTAAATAATCAGCCTGTTGCTTGTCCTATAAGCTCTCGTGCTCTGGTACGAGCAGGACGAGCTGTTCTGCCTGGCAACCGAGCTCTGATTGGTCGGCTGATCTTGTCGCATTGGAACAATGCAGAAATTAGAATTTCATGCAAAAAAAATTAGACTTGGTGTGAAAAGAACTTAAGGCCATTTCCCAAATTGTACAATACTGAATTGTGATTTCTCTTTCATGCAGATGTTTTTACTTCTAGTTTAGGCACTATTGTATAAACCTGCTTGTCTTGGCGCGTTTCTAAAAATGAATGCATAAAGTTTCGCTGCGTAAGAGTCGCTGATGTAGCCATCACGCGCAGTAACCGTGTCATAAGGCAGGACGCTTCTGGACCAAACCGCATTTGGGTACATTTCTGCCATTGGTGCCTTACCAGGGGATTATTATAGTGTCTCAGATTAAGGTTTGGCAAGATACGAGGTTGATGATGGTGTGTGGTATGTCTCAACCATACTCTCACTCTCTTCATCTTAATAGCGTCTCTTTTTTTTCCTCTCTTTTTTACTCAAACACACACACACTTGGTGCAACCCAGAGGCCCTGAGCTGTTTAAGAGACACAGATTCACCATTTAAGCTTGTGCTGGCCCTCTGGGAGCCTTGGATGAGTATTTAATCTTCAGACTTGGTCTGTGTTGAGTGAGATTGTCTTCAAAAATCATTTTGTCATCCTTTAGTTTAATTGTGCAGTTACAGTCTTATTAAAAGCGCCTAACTTTTTCTGCAGCTTTCTGCACCGGATGTCGCATTGGCCCAGCTGATGTCTCACAGGCCTGGCACTTGTCTAGAGTTTGCATGTTCTCTGCAGGTCTGTGGGTTCCTCTGGGTACTCTGACTTTCTTCCACATTCTAAAAACTTGTTAGTCAGATGTCCGTAGTGTCCTGGTATGAGTGAGGGTGTGTGCGACCGGTGATGGACTGGCACCCTGTTTGGGGCCTTGTGGTTTGATCTGCTGGTTGGACCTTATTCCTTTTTGATTTTCAATTGTATCGTTATAATGGACTAATGAGTATTTTTGTGCATTTAAAGACATTTCCAGACGATCTTGTTTGTAAATTGTAAAACTGTAAATTGTGCTTGAATTAAACTGTTCACCTTTGGTAAATGAGGTGATCTGTTACAAACGACTTAACAGGGCTTACTGTACATTACGTCATAGAAAAGATTATTTTAAAAAACCCTCATTAATTTGCAAATCAGAAAGTATAAGAGCCAAAAGTAAATGCCTTATGTATGAATGAAAAACGTTTGGTGTTCAAATTCACATGCTTGCATGTATGGAGTTTTTCAGGTTTTCCAGAGGCAGTTACTTAATCTGGCCAGCAGATGGTGCACGTTTTGGCCATTCCTTTCAAGCCATTCCTTTCAAATGTTTAATAAAAAGGACATGGACAAGAACGAAAATGCAGTAAGTGTTTTGGCCATCATGTATTGTTGTTGCTAAGGAACATGAGTTATGATTGTTTTATTAATCAAGCGTTAAATGTTAGTTTTTATTTGATGTAGCAAAGAAATTTGTTCTTTGAGTTTGTTGCCTGAAACGGCGTTTCTAAGTACTGTTTCTCTTTTTTTGTTGCCCTATCCTATTAAGTCCCTCGTGTTTGGCGTCCGTAACATCTGCCTGCCTGCAGATCGTCATAAATATCCTCTGATGTTTAAGTGTGTATTTTGTCACAGCGTAAAGATAAGTTTGACTCCGTTTCGTTCATTCGTTCAGTTTGATTCATTACTACGCTTTGAAATATGGAGGGACCATATATCACCCTGACCACCTGACCCCAGACCCCAGCATACCTGTCTGTGTGTTGTGCCTGTGCTTTATTGCTCCTAAAAGAAAACCAAAGAGTGAGTGAGTTACAGCCAGGTCCAGTGACCACTCTAACGAAGTGGGCGTCCAAATTTATGACTCCTACAAGTTCAAATTGGGACTGTCCTGCACAGGGAGCAGAGCTGTACCCGACTGAGGTCCGTGATGTCAGTATACTCTCAAAGGGGAAGTCATAATGGAGTCCAATCAACAGTTCTATAACGCCTACATACCGTGTTAAATCATTTAACAAGTTAAAATTATTAATCCGTAGCTCAACAACATGGCAATTTGTACAATCATGGCCAGATGTTTTGAGAATGGCACAATTTTTTTTTTTTTAACCTTTTGTTAGATTTATATGCGGTATAAACATTCCATTCCACTTCAACTTATTTAGTTAACAAATACATCCAGTTTAAGCGTTGACTTAACATTCACAGTGTTGAATAGGGGTGGGCGATATGGCCCTAAAATAATATCACGATATTTTAGGGTACTTTTACGATAACAATATATTTGACGATATATTTCAACAATGTAGTTGCAACAAAATAGATTTTATACTTTGAAATACCTGACCTCGTGGCATTTTTGACTTTCCTCGTACTCAGTTATGTGATTCTGCTCAAGGTGGTGAAACAGATTATATTTGTTGTTACAGACATTTTGTATAGATTATATATCACTGGGGTTTGTTGTACATCTGATATTTTGTACCAAAACGCCGCCACACTACCGAAGTCACTCCCCTTTTTGGGACAAACTCCACACAACCACCTTTCTGCCAAATCTGTTACTCTGCCTATGAGTGATGTAATAGAAGTAACCATATTCTCTGTAAATCCATTACATCATTACGTAATGACGTCATAATATCACGATATGGATGTTTTATATCGTCTAAAAAATTATCACAAATGATACGATATGCCACACCCCTAGTGTTGACCCTTCTTTTTAAGATTTCTGCTAATCGCCTCGGCTTCCTGGATATCAGCTTCAGGGCAAAATCGTGAATTATGGCAACCCATTGTTGCCTAAACAGTGCTTGGAATTGATCACAGTTTCTGTCTTTTTGTTTGCCCACCCTCTTTTTGAAAATGTTCTCTTCAGTGGGGTTGACATCTGGGGAGTTTTCTGACCATGGACCCAAAATCGCAAAAAAAGATAAAAGTAAAAAAAATTCACACAATTTTACACTGCAATAAATACGTCTGCAACAACTAAATAAAAAAAATATATATAACTGCTAATATTAATCCAAAAAAATTGCCAGCGGGAGAAACAAACTTTAATACTAAACATTGTAAACCTCATTCTTAAAAAGTCCTGTTTGTTTTTCTATTTTAAATTCGGGCACAAGAATCAGAAAAACTTATGGTCCAACTTACAAGTGAGAACGATCAATGTAATTATTTAAAAAAATAAGAAAAATAATCTTTAACATCCTTGTAAGGAAGGAAATAAGATTTCTTGCCATGATATAAGAATTTGACCTGTCATATTCATATTTTTAGCACTGTTAAGCTTTAGCACTGTTAAGCTTTAGTTCTGTACCACAGCTGACGGTGCTTCTGAATGACAGTTTTTCTGTGCCATCTTTGCCGTATGGCCGCAAACGAGTCAGTTCGTTAACACTACAAACTGTCATCGTAACAACAAAACCTGACCAAACGTCCTGCTTTGTTTCACTTCTCATGTACGCGTGTCCACGTGCTGAATGACTATAACAGGAAACTTTTTGTGATTGTTGGGACATGAACATATGAGTGCAAGATGTGCAAGAGGTTCAAACGGGTACAGATGCCTTTGCTTCACTGTCTGTCTGGGGAACGGCTGGGCTCAGAGCTCGCTAAATCCATTCTGTCTCAGGGCATGTTTGCATTTTTGGTTCGACTTTAGCCATCCCCTCATCATTCATGTCACTAAGCTCCAAGACGGGTCCTGGTAATCCAGAGTAGACACCAGTTATTCACGTCACCCGTTTACGTCAACAGTGGAACCTCAGAACCATGTTTTCTTGATGTCCGAGGTGTTCATATTCTAACAGCAAACTATCTAGACTTTGCAAATCGCCATAAAACCCCAAAAAAGAAGAGGAAATGGGGTGCCACCATGGGCGTATGGTATAATATAATATTTGATGTGTTGTGTGATGCGATTTCATACACTCCCTCAGTCTTGGTACTGCTGTCCCGGTGATAAGACGTAACAAAACGGCCTTTGTCTCAGTTATTTAAAAAGTTTAACTTATTTTCCCTTTTTTGAGTTATTTATTGATTATTTTGGTACGATGACATTCCTTTATTTCATTCACGCTTTTATTCCTTAACTGCATTCAAACGTAGGTGTAAAAACAATAATTTGGGAGCCGGGAATGCGCGAGTACTATTTACATGACTTGTTTTGGGGAAAACCGATTGAAACTTTGAACAAATCGGAGTCCAGACAGCCTTCTGGAACCAATTAAGTTCGGATTCCGAGGTTCCCCTTGTAGGCGCGTGCAAAGTGGCCAATTAACGAGATCAAGTATGGTCCTGCTGCTGCTAATATTTCACACTGCTCTGTTTAATATAGTATTACTGAAGTGTGTTCTGTTCTGTCTGTGTAGAGATGAGCAAAAATAATAAGGAAAAGGAATAATTGGATTAAATGTATTGGCTTTAATGAAAATATATAACCTCTCATCCCGTGATTTGTTTCTATTTCACGTTTACCTACACAGAGACACGTAACGATCAGGACTATTTTAGGACGGCCCTGTGTTAACGAGTGTGTGTGTGTGTGTATGTGTGTGTGCTGTTTGCTCGAGGACTCTTGGGAAATGAAGGGTCAGGGAATCTGAGAATAAAGCCTTGGAGAGCCAGGCAGCTGTCTGTCTCGACTCCTCGCGGCTTAGATCTTATTGCTAGACAAACACGGCGTCTAACTGTACACTCTCCTTTATAAACAATCCGGCACCCACGCTAACAAAGGCCCAGTGATCGGATGATGAATTAATTACCTCCCACTCTCTCGGCACTAAAAACATTTCTCTCTCACTCGTGCAGGCGTAGCACGTCTGGTCGCCTCTTACGGTAGAGCTCCGTCAGGGCTGGAGCACTTTGCATAGAAGGTAAGACTACACACTCATGAATATACACGAGCCCCTATCAATTAATAATGAATTAAACATGCGCTCTGTGAGAGCGGCGATAAAGGAGAACTCTCCCGGAGTCGGCCTGGCCTGACACGCAAAACAAGAAAAGAGGGAAAATGGAAACAAAGGCGATAGAGAGAGAACCTGGCTGGAACGAATATGTTAGTCCAAACAACAGGCCCGATTTATTAATTATTTGTGCGGCTGAAAACATGCGCCAGGACGTGATTTACTAACCTAAATAGAAACTCTTATGCAGTTACTCCCTCTCGTCTTGATAAATACTAAAGCGTTTTTGCATAAGCCTACAAATATAAAGGGACCATGCAATCGGCCTCATTTACATTTGCCAGTCGGCGTGAAGGCCAGTTTGAGCCCTGGGTTCTGTAAATGTCCCGAATTCCAGGGTATTAACCTAATGTGCATTTTATACAAAGCAAAAAACAAAACAGCTATCACTATTTAAATCTCATTGCATAATAACAGATATACAAGGTTCTAGGGTTTAACGGATAAATCATTTCTAAAGTTAGTTTTTATTTATTTTGTTTCTTCAATGCCACAAAAAAGCATGTGGCTGAAAATAGTCTACCAGAGAGGTGCAAAAAACCTCTCAAACAATGTATTTTATGCTATGTGTCATTTTTGTACAAATAAATTATGCCTGTTTATTATTTTTGCTACTTAACAATGTCTTTCGCCTAACGTTAAAACCATAAGTGTTCCTTTGTGCTTTTAGACCTGACTTTGTTTACATGCATTTAATAATCCAGAAACTTTGGAAAACCAGATTTGTCAGTAAACAGTTAACGATTTGAAATGCACTTTCAGTAATCGGACAGTAAATCAGATTTCTGCATTGCAACCAGCCAAGAACCTCTCCGTTGGATGTGAGGTAAGCTTTAAAACCTTTTTATTAAGGATCTGACAGTACAACAATAGATCAATGAGAACCTGACAGATTTCAAGGAATAGGAAAAAAATAATATTTAATAACTAATTATATAATATATATAACAATACACCTCAAAAACATTTCCCCCTTTTTTAACCCACAATATAACCCAAGCAAGACCAAAAACAAAACATAATAATGAAAAAAAAATATAAATAAATAAAAAAAAGTATAAAATTAAACAGGTAAACAAAGAAAAAGGGGGAAAAAAGGGTGTTTTGGGGGGGGCTGTCAATCAAGCGGCAAGGTTTGAAGAGAATTAAAATACGAGAAAAAAGAATCCCATTTGTAGCGAAATGCTGACCTCTTACCTTTGTGAATCAGATTTTTTCCTATTTAAGAAAATAAATAACATCTTGTAACCACTGTGAAACAGTGAGTGGTTTTGGGGACGTCCAGAACAACAGAATACAGCGTCTTGCCAAGCTTTAAAACCTTAATACTAAATGATCAGATTCTTCAAATCGGATTATTAAAATCCAGCTCTTAATCTGATTCCTAGATCGCCCTTCTCTGTTTACATGGCTGCTTAAATAACCCTAGTCTAACTGTGATTGGATTATTAATTGTAGAAGTGTTTTGACTGGATCGTTGTTCCTTCAGTTGTTACTCGTGATTAGCGAGTCAGGACCCGGCTGTTAACGGCGGCGTGGGTCGCATCTGGGTTCTGCGTCTCGGCCTCGGTTCTAGCGGCGCTTCCTTTAGGGCCCTAAAATAGATCCTTTCTTCAGAAGCTCTGCCCGGACAGCCAGAGAGGAAGTGCTTTGATTCTTCGATTCCTTTTATTTTCTCCCTTTCTTGTCTTGACTTTATTAGAATATTAAATAAAGCGTGAATATCTGGCAAACAGGTGGCGCTTCCTTCCGAGTCCCGCAGCACCAGCGCCGAGCTTAACATCACAGAGCTGCCCCTAATACTAATGCATGTGCCTGTTGCTGTAGTTTTAGAGCGGCAAGGCGTACTTTTATTGGAAAAGAGCTTGAAAACGGGGCGTGACGGCATGTCGTATCATAACAGGACTACGGAATCTGTCGTCGTTGGCTGTTTTACGTCCCTCGTTTTCGTTGCGAAATGAACAATGTGGAACATCTGTTCCTATTAGAACCTGATTAATGTTTTTTCTTGTTTTCCTACACGGGCTACTCTTTAACATTTGTAATGCGCTCCCCGACCGTTTACCCACGCGTTTACCCGAGAGCGAACCCGGTAACGAGGATCTGTTTCCTCTGCCCATTATCCCACGTGAGATGTAGCTTCTGAGCTTGTGTTAATGACCTTTCGCTGCCGCTGCAATTACAAGCCCTGATATGCCAGTGTTTTGTGTGCCCGCCTGTGTCTTTCCCCTCACAGTAACGATACCAATTAACCCAGACTCATTAGTGGGAAGACTTCAGTGTATCACAAATATTCCTCTCACCACACACACACACACACAGTCCTGTCATTTCTGAAAACCGCCCTGTACGTATGCGTGTGTACAACATGTTGAGCTAAAAGCTACATTACTAGTCAGAGATCAAGCCCATGGAGACCAGCCTGTGGAATTCGGACTGGTAAACACAGCGCACACACACGGTCTCATTAGCTTCCATGTAAATTGTCTTTTAGCGGTTAATTCACGAGTTCCTCCTGTTAGTAGCTCATGTTCAAAGAGAGGAAGACTGATCGAGGGGAAGCCCCAGTCGTGGTAAGGGTGGGGTGTTTTGTGCTGGGGGCGCTCTGTGCCACCTTATGCTTCTTCACACCAAATCTGGACTTGCAATTTATTTAAAGATAAAAAATACGGACAAGACGAAAAAAATGAGGACCTTCTATTGCTCCTGTTGCTCTTATTGGCGTGGGGGTTGGGGGGTCTGATATGAAGCAGTGTTTCCTCGTCTCGTCCACAAGCTCGAACCTTGTAATGGACGCTTTGGGATTCCAGTAACCCGATATGAACGGCTATTGGAAATGCCTGAAAGTCTTTAAAAAAAATCTTGTCTTCCGTGTCGTCGTTCTCTTAAGTTTTTCCTCACAAAGTACTGGGCGCCCAGACACAAACGCAGTTAGCTGATTGGCCGTCTTGGTCGTTGCCACGGAAACACCAGAAGCCACTCTGATTGGTCCGTGGGTTTCTGTCGCCAGCCCGAGCCCGCCAAAAACGAACGTAGGGCTGATGGTGGCGTCGCGTCTCCGCCGCGTTAGACAAGCTCGAATTAATTTCCTGCCGTCCAAATAAATTTGGTGATTTTGTTACGAGATTAATGGTATTAACACGAGTTCTTGTTTATGTTCCTGGCTGTGTATTTCAATGCAGGATGAAGAGACACTATGGGAACGCTTCCGTTGTTTTCCTCGTTTAGCTTACTAATGGTTTTGTTAATGCCAAATATGGCCGCTTTTTTAGGTTGAACAATTCGAAAAATATATTTACGTTCTTTTTAAATAGTTAGAAATTAGCCCCGGCGATCTGCAGGGTGACTCAAATGTCACAGGACCGAGTTGTGGACTTTTCGCGAAATCTAAACCATCTAGATTGTCTGCTGCCATGATACGGCAGCTGCGTTCCCCGGACATCAGAATCCTGTGAGGAGCAACAAACGTTTTCAACTTTCCGTTTTGCTAAGTTTTGAACCTTAAGAGATCTGATATTACGAAAATCAATTTTTGAGACAACTTTGGTCTCAGGAATACTTTGATACCCAACATGACCACCTTCCCACTGGAACTTACCCTTGATCCAATATGGTGTCTTTCAAGATACCCTAAAAGATCGACCCCCTCATCCGTTACTTATTAAGGTATTTAGATGGCTCATTTTAACTATTGGTTCTGAACTCAAAGGGTGTCCTGTGATTTTTGACTTTCTCACCCTGTTTATCTGAATACCGAAACACGTTTGACCAGGTCTGATGCATCGCTATCGTTCAGTATTGACTCAATAATTAAACGGAGCCTCTTGAGGGACCGCGTTCTCATTAATGGCCACTTTGCCTCATCCTCAAAGCATTTACTTTTATAATATTCTCCTAATCAACTTAAACAACCTTTGACTTTTTTTTATAACTATAAATAACTGAATCTCTTAAATCTTTTGCACTTTTGCGGTGGGTCCGTCCAGCGCAGGTTTGTTATTCAGTTAGTGTAAAATGGTTTCAGCGTGTCTCTGGCCTGGCGCTCCTTCAAAGAAAACAAGCAGATGATGTACAGCCAGAACACTCTCTTTCTTGGCCTCGTGCCTTCACGCGTGTGTGTGTGTGTTGGGTGGGGGGGGCTGCATGTCCCCACAAGGATGGAAAGATCAGATTTTTACCTAATGGAGACATATGGTCCGTCTCGTTTTTAAACAAATAAGAACCAAGGTGTCAATTTCAAGTCCTCAAAAAGATGGAAAGTCAAGTGTGTGTGTGTGTGTGTGAGCAGTGTATTTACTGCTCTTTCCATCAGGAAATTAAAGCTGTCGTCTACACAGTGTTTAGTGTAATAGGTATTTAGGGCTTCACATTTTCTCCAGCTCATACCCTTTCAGTCAGCCTGTGTTGAAAGTGATTACAGGGCCCTTCGTTTGTAACTGCACTC
>JAUZSU010184080.1:0-12405 GCA_034780255.1 Parotocinclus maculicauda
AATTGTGGGTTAAGGGCCTTGCTCAAGGGTCCAACTGTGGCAGCTTGGCAGAGGTAGGATTTGAACCCTGGACCTTCTGGTCCAGAGGTCAGTACCTTAACCACTAGGCTACCACAGTCCCATTTAATTCAGCTCGCACATGTCTTTGTAATGTGGGAGGAAACCGGAGTACCCACAGAAAACCCAGACACTAGGAGAACATACAAAATACACTCAGGCAGAGCTCAAATCTTGATCAAACCAATGATCTCGGAGATGTGAGTCAGCAGTGCTAATTACTTTACCACCATACTGCTCCTGCAGATTATATATATATGGAGATAGAGAGGTTTTTTTTCTTTTGGACATGTCATCACAAGGTGAAAATCGGATTCTTTGTGATCTTCCTGCCCTCGTGCTTCTGCTCCAGCAAGTAAAGTACAGGGGTACATGTGTAGTCCTGGTAGGACCAAAATAAACTCATACTCATACATAACCCTGGACTTCCTTTACCAGGGAGTGTGGTGGGTCCTGGTCTATGAGCCTGTACCACCGAAAAGAGTCTATCAAGTTGTTAGCATCCAATACCCCCCAGCAGTAGGTCAACTGGGACAGGACCCATATCTAATGAGACAACCTCGCACACACCATGCCCATCATTAGCTCATTATTTCTGGAAAAGTCTGTTGAAGCCAGGACATTTCATAAATATGTGAATCCTTCTCTAAACCACTGGATTAGGAGGCTCTTGCCACTGCTCTATCGCATTTACTTGTTTACCCTTACTGGTAAGGCTGGGGCATAAATGTCAAACTATGAGGTAAAGCCTTGACACCTTGGATGCACCTGCATTCCAAGTACTGTTAATCCCTTTCTCAACCTAAACAACAAGGGTTTAATGGATGATGAATAAAACTGCCCAATTCCCCTGAGCATTGTTATTGAAAAAGCTCTTCCAACTTGTAACATTATTGCTGCCTCTGCATATTACAGCTTAAACAATGTATTAAAAACTTCACTAACACTAGAAGCTTTCAACGTCTTAAAAAGGTGATTATTATCATTCCTAACAGGTTCTTTAGTCCCTAATTTCAGTAAGGCCACTGTTTGCTAACTTTTTATCCCAATATGCCCTGGAACTGTGAATTGTGATGAAAAATTTTACTGAGGAACCTAAATTAGGTTCTTGTTTTAATGTGGTGCTATCAGTTTATGGAGACCATTTGGTCATTCCAGTAAGCAAGCCAATGTCCCATCAAGAGGGCAAAGTCTGCAGCATTTGGTTGTGTGTGTGTGTGTGTGTTATGATACTACCACCACTATGTTTTACAGTGATGTTTTTCATTCTCCAGACATAATGCTTTACGTGTAAACCAGCTAATTGGTTTTCTCCCAATCTGTCAGTCTTCTCCCAGTATGCGCCAGAACTTTTTAATAAAATTATTTATGGTCCTTGCGTGTTCACACCATTAGTTTAGGGAGGCTGTTTAGCAATTCCACTCATGCAAGATTGATCGCGGGTGCCGCTGTGGTGCAGTCGCTCTTACAGCTCCAAGATCCCTAAACTCTGACAAGTGTGACTGTGTATGATTGTGTGTGTGCCATACAATGGATTGGCACCCTGTTGTTCCTACCTTGCATCGCTAGGCACAGCGACAGTGACTAGGATTAGGCAGATGAGAAACTGAATGAATAAATAAAGATGGACCACAGCTTTTAGCAGTAAGTGTCCCATCAAGAAGGCAGTGGTGCAGCGTTTGGCTGTGGTCGTGTGTATGAGTGTGAATTCTGGTCAATTAAAGACAAAAGCACTGGGAGCACCCATGCCTTTTACACCAGAAAAGCAAACTCAAATTAGAGCTTCTTCAGCCTGATAGTAAAGACACTATCCCAGAATTTGTCTTTTTCAAATCGTCTATCTTCTCTGTGTTGTTTTTGTTCCCTAAATATGTCTCTAGCAGCTCTATATCTTTTTCAAGGTTCTGCATTTCCTCCCTTCAACTGCTGATGCACGTGCACTGTATTGCTGACCAAAAGCTTTCTTGTGAGCGTTCCACACTTTCCGCCATGAAATGAGGGTAACAAACTTCTCTTTCCTTTACTCCTTTTCTCCCTCCAACTTCCTAAAAGCATCATAATTAAAATAAACTTATGTTTAATGCAGTAATTTTAGTCTCAAGCGTATTTTTTCTCAAATGTATTTCAAATTAACCACCGTGTAGAAGATGAAGACTGTGACAAACTTCCAGGGACATCTGTCCACAACAGGCTTAAATCAGCCAAGGTACCAGCACAAAAATACAAACCTTACTGAAAAGCGTCTTATAAGAAAAACACAACAGCTGGCAAGACATAACAAGTGCTGTTACCAAGAACATCATGATGACCTGGTGCCAATTCAGGCAATTGAGAGAGATGGGCTTAAACAACTTTTAAATACTTTAGAAAAGACAAAGTGGCATACACTGGCAAAAAAAAACAACATAAAGACAGGCAAAGTATGGTCTAATTATCCTTATTGACAAAATTCTGGAAAATATCATACACCCCTAGGTAATATACTTTATTCTGCATGTGAAACCAATGCTTATTACAAGTGTGCAACCCTAATATGACATTTGTGGAATTAACCGTGTCTACTTATTTGCTATTTTGCAGTTCTTTTTTCTAGTTTGAATTTGAGCCACCTTGCTTCCAGTTGGGCTTATTTACTGTTGCTTATTTACCCATTTTTAACCAAGATCGCTTAATTTTTACTCCAGTTCACTTTTGCTGAGGATAAAATCCCAAAGAAATGTAAAATTATGGAAATATCCACATATGCTGACCACTGAATAGAAGTCGTCAGCATAAGAGGATAAACACAAAGAGGAGTGTGACAGCTCGGCATAAAACAAACCCCTGCTTCTCTCACGACGATGTTTCAATTACTATAAAGTATAGCTTTCTTAAAAGGGAGCAACCCTGTCTGATCCCTTTGTACATGTATACTTTAAAAGGAGCACATAAATCACCATTAACTTTAAGTTCAATGTCACTGTAAAGAACCTTGCTCATGACTACAAAGCCTCAGCTAAACCTAACATATTCAAAAACCTTCCACATGCAGTCAAAGACTTTTCAAACCTGAGAAAATGAGACCAGACTTTTAAGTTCAATGGCCTGCAGATGTCCAGAATGTCACAAATGAGACATATGTTGACAAATACTGACATGTCAGACAGCCTGCTCCATCACCTTTCCCAGTCTTGAGGCTGATGTTTTTTCAAGTGATGTAGTCTAAGCAAAATACAGCATTCGTTTATTTTAGCTTTGTTATGTCTATGTCTATATTACGCAAATGTCTTTAACAGCTTTAGTGGCACTTTTGTATCCTTAACAATGTGATGCACATCCAACACACCCTGCCCTAACATGGACCAGAAAGAACTCAATCATGACTCAGTCGATACCAGGTAATAACCTATTCTCCATACCCTGAAGTGCAGCATATAGTGTGTGTGTGTGTGTGTGTGAGAGAGAGAGAGAGAAAGAGAGAGAGAGATCTTGGACTTCCCTTTAGAAGTACTCTAAAAACTAATAACCCCGACCTCCAAGTGACTGTTTTTTCCACATATATTAGTATGTAATTAATAATTAATAGGCATGAATAAAGCAAATTAATGTAATACAATAATAATATTAATCAACAGATACATGATTTAATTGGAATATATATACATAAAATAAGGTACAATAAAGTGAACATTTATAGCCATTAAGGTGAATTCAGTTTCGGCACTGGGAATGGGAAGCGGACCCCAACTCTGAGGGGGTGTCTAAAATCGCATCTATAATATAATATAATGTAATGTAATATAATGTAATGTAATGTAATATTATATAATATAATGTGTTTGCATACATTTAGGTGCATTACCATCGATCTGGTTGGAAGATCACACCATTGAGTGTTCTATATAGGGTGCTTGGGTGATTTGGGGATATCTGCAGCGTTGTCCCATAAAAATATATAATACAATAGTTACAAAAATGTGAAGGGTGCACTTACTTCTGTGAGATCCTATATTTTGGCCAATTCAGATATATGTAATATTGGATGATTTACCTCAATAAATAACTTAACTAATAATAATAACTAATTATATTTTGTAAATTTTTTTCAGTTGGGTTCTCTTTACCTCCTTTTAGTTTTTTTGTAGATATTTGATGGTGTTATCAAGTCTTTGCAGAAACATAGAACATTTTAAAGGGTTCACAAACCACTGAGTACCAATGTACATTATTACATTTTACAATATTACAATATTAATAATACAATATTGCACTGTATCAATTGTTTCTGCTTTGCTAATACAAAGAGTTTTACTCTTTTTTTCATAGTCCCTGGTCTTATGTTTAGGGCCGCAATTTTAATTCCACTTATTAAAAAGTAATTAAGGAAAGAATTGCTGATAATAAAAATCAATTCCATATAAAAAAGTATAAAGTATGCCATTTAATTCAACTTTTAATTCTAAGCTTAGTCAAGATTGCCTTTAGGCAAAAAATCTCCAGGTTCATGAATGTTCCATCATTCCTTAAATGTTTATCATCATGACTTTACTACTGACTACATATGGCTATGCTGTCCTTGAAATACTTCTCAACATATACAGTCTTGAGGCTTTAGCAATTTGCTCAAAATGAAGTCATTTCTTCAGCTGTGTACAGTCCACTAAATCTACATTTTTTGTGAGCACACAAACAGAATTATATCCATCAATGTCTGATGCAATGTTATCCACATCACATCCATTTTATGTGGCATGTACCATTATCCTGACTGGGTTTTTTGCCTTTCATTTGCCAACAAAATCCACCAGAAACCTCTAGCGCTGATGTCCTAACTGTTACGAGATGTGGTGGTTTTTGGTAGGTCCCAAGAATGTGGGATGGACGAAATCCCACGACACAGACCTTTTGCATAGCTTACATTTTACTGTGATTTGTTGTACATCTGATATTTTGTACCAAACCCACCTCCACACTACCAAAGTCGCTCCCCTTTTTGGGACAAACTCCTCCACCATAAAACGACTTTCCACCATGTCTGTTGCTCTACCTATGAGTCAAGTAATGGAATTACGCTGTAGCCAGTGTAAATGCATTACGTCATTACGTAAAGACATCGGAATATCACAATATGGATGTTTTATATTGTTAAAAAACTATACCGGTGTTATTGCGAACGATACGATATGGCACATCCCAAACTAAGGGATATTTTCTTGATCTGGCAAACCAGTTTACAATAATGGGAAAGCTTTTAATGGGAAAAAATGTCCTTTATGAAAGGCTGTTATATTAAGGGGATGAATTGATGACTACACAGCTCTTCTATAGACTAACCCTGAATTCCACTTTAATGCATGTAGGTTTGTTAAACTCTCCAAACTTCCCCACAGGACTAGCACAGATCAGAGACTATGTGGGTGGTGGATCGTTCTAAGCACAAAAGTGACACTAATGTCATGGTGTGTTAGTGTGTGTTGTGTTCTTACAAGTGAATCAGACACAGCAGTACTGCTGGAGTTTTTAAACACCTCAGTATCACTGCGGGACTAAAAATAGTTAAAAAAAAATAGTCCATCAACCAAAAATGTCCGGCCACCAGCATCCTGTGAGCCCTGATGAAATTAGAGGATGTCTTACACAAATTGTGCAAAACAGATGAGCAACTGTCTCTGACTTTACACCTACAGGCTGGATCAATAAGGTAGATGTGTCTAATAGAGTGCACAGGGAAAACTCCAGCAGCACTGCTGTGTCTGATCCAATCATACCTGATCAACACAAACACAACACCACCACCACATCAGGGTCACTGCAGTGCTGGGAATAGTCCAACACCCAAATACTGTAGTATCTGATCTGTGCTGGTACCGTGGGGTTCCTGACCATTAAAGAACAGAGTAAAGGGAATGAACAACATATGTAAAGAAACAAATTAACTCCTGTCTGTAAAATTACAAAGTGCTTCTGTGTGGTAAATTAAACTGATAAAATGTACAATGTTCAAGGAGGTGTACCTAATAAAGTATAGATGAGTGTAGGTATAGGTGGACTAATGTGGGGGAGGAAAATGCTCCATCCACAAAGATAGCAAGAATGTGGAAGAGGTAAAGAGGGGTAGATGGAGACAGAGATGTTGGTCTCCCTAATGAAAGTCACTCATTGATTTTGTGCCAGGCAGAGAATCCTAATCCTGCAAGAGAAAAAGACAGTGACACAAGGGGGAACTGAAAACTGGGAAAAAGAGAGAGTGGGAGCGACATGTCCTCAATGCTTTCTGTTACTGTTGGTGGTTTGCTGTCAGGAATTGAATTGTATTTGTACAAATCATGGCCTGTGCTGTCACACAAAAATGAATGCAAATGAAATAATAATAATATACATTGATGAGTAAGGATATTATAATCAACTGATCGGGCTTGATGTTTACGTGGCAAGTGTCAAGTTGAATGCACAGACCGGACATTGATCAGAGCCTCACACTCCCTCCATCAGCTTGTCTTCTTCCCACAGTGTATCCTGGTCCATTCACTATCCGCAGTAAATGGCGAACACTTACCCGAACAACCATGTGATATAATAAAAGTAAATACAACTCATCTGACCAGGTGACTTTGCTCCATTGTTCCATTGTTCCATTGTTCCAGGTTCAGTTCTGGCATGTGCTTTAGAAATCATTCATCGTGTAACCAGCATTAAAACTTCATATATCCTGTGCCACGGTAGTTCTTCTGTAGGTTCAGGCCTGCTGGGATAGTCTTTGTTGCCCTCATTCACCCTGACACTCATGACACCCTGTCGAGGGCTTTGTGGTTTGTCCTTCCTGGGTAAGTACTGTCAGTACTTACACATCACTTCCTGTGGGGAGCATGCCACAAGCCTCAGTTTCAAAGCTGCTCTGTTCTCTAATGGTAAGGACCTCTACTGGACCACCACAGGTTATGTACTATTTGAGCGGTGGATTATTCTCAGCACTGCAGTCACACTGATGTGGTTGTGGTGTTAGTGTGTGATGTGCTGGTATGAGTGGCTCAGACACAGCAGAGCTACCGGAGTAAACCCACACAGACACAGGGATGCAGACGCCACATAGAAAGGACCCAGGCCGCTTCACCCTTGTATTGAACCCGGGACCTTCTTGCTGTGAGGCAGCGGTGCAACCCACCGAGCCATCGTGCTGCCCATCAGTAAAACAATATATTTATATAGTAATACAGTGTTCCCTCGTTTATGGCGGGGGTTACGTTCCAGGACCACCCGCGATAAACGAAAATTCGTGAAGTAGGGACGCTATATTTATTTAAGTATTTATACACTATTTTAGACATAGAACTTGCAGAACGTTTGGGTGGCATCGTAGGGCTTGAATGAATTCAGTCTATAATTAAACTTTCACAAACAGCGAACACAACACCGCACACTTGTCATGTCGGTAAGTAGTGACAATATATATATATATATATCATATTTATATAATTAATATGAGATAAGAGTATGAACTTTCCATATTCAAACAACAAAAACTCCTTTTTATTTTAATATTTTTAGTACAATACAAGAACATTAAGTACAAGTAAGTAGAACATTATTTTCCGACAGTGCAAAATCAATATTAAATGATGTTTGTTTGTTTTTATTATTCAACAATTTTCTGAACCCTTTTGTCCTTGTAGCTGTTAAATAAATTCAGTATTAAAACCATAAATCCTTAGAGTTAAAACATAAAATCTTACATTAAATACATATTTGAGTAAATATTTAGGTTTAAATTTAGGTGTAACTCATTATATTTTAACCATTTTATTTATGTTGTAATCATTGTAATTACTATAATTAAAAAAAAGCCCATTATTTTCTTATACGATCATGATGGATTGTTCAGCTACAGTTTTGCACTTTAAAATAAAAACTAAAGTTATATATAAAGTTATATATAGTTTAAAATAAGTTGTTTAGATAGTATATAGTCTATATAGTTTATATATTACGATTAATTTCCTATTCACAAAAGCAAGCAAATAAGGCTTTTAAAATCATTTTTGAATGCCATCTTATAATCACTATCAACAAAATCACAGTAAATATGAATGTCTAATTTTTTTTGTCAATATCCTCTTTCTCCCCTGCCCTCCATAAACCAAAAAAGCTCTGCCTGCTCTCCTGGAGATCTGTCCTGGTTTGCGTTGAGCCCTGAATGTAACATCACTCACCTTGAAGATAAATTTGAAAGTAATTTATGAGCAAGGGCGTGGTCTAATTCAACGTAAGCCATGTTTTAAAATCCATTAGAAACTTCTCAGCTTAGGAAGACTCCAAAATAACACCCATTATTTTCTATTATCTAATACTCTGTGCTGGACTTTGTAGATGATACTTCTGTCACCAATCTACTACAGCTCCATATGCCCTGAACACCCCTCCCCCAGCAGGCCCTTTTTTCTGGCAGGGCTCCAGCAATAACACAGCTCTTGAAAGGGCTTAGTAGCCCGGGTGATGGGTGATGTGATGGGTAGGAATGTTTGTGTGCTAAGCCGAGATGTTTACGGTATGTGTGGTGGGGGGATTGCCAGCAGAGTCTAGGAGAGACGACACGGCTAATAATGCCCCTCTCTCTTCCTAATCTCTCTCTGTAGCTCTCGTTCAGCCCCTTTTTTGCTCCCCGCTCTATGTTTAACTTGAGAACATCCTTCCTTGTACCAGGTTACATCACTGCATTCCCTTTTCGTGGTCTTTTCGCCAGCTTTTTAAGTTTTTCTTTCTCTCTCTCTGTTTAATGAGACGCTCCACAACAGGCTTCCTTTTTAAAATTGAGATTTTGTTCCATTGTCTGGCCAAGCAGTGAACATGACTCTTAAATATTGAGGGACCTGCATACAGTATATCATATTTACAAATGAAATACTGTATGTTTCAAAATCAATATAACTACTATGATGATGGGTGTATAATATTTATGTGTTATCTCTGCCTGCCCCCGGTCTCAGACAGATTAATTGTACTACTGAATTAAACCACTGTGTTACCGATCAAGGAATGATGGTATGGAGAGATACCGGACTATCAGAATTAATAATGAATCCGTTCTTTGTTTGGCTTTTTTCCTCTGTGCCACATCAGTCGTCAACGTTTAATCACTTAAATATTATACCTGAGCCACTCTATTGGCTCTTTGATGCTCTGGGACTTTGTGATTTTATTTTTTTCTTGATTTTTGTCCTCCCTGTAAAGTTATGTGTGTTTGGGTAAACATTTTGGTTAATCATCCAACGGGATGCACTAGTCTTGACCCAGCGCCTTGGCAGAGGCAGTCAGCTATGTATTTAAAATGCTCTTGGTACTTTTATCAAATCCAACAAGGTATACAGAGTTGTGGGATGAAAAATAAATTAATAAATAAATGTATTATGAGCCATTTTGGAATTTCACCTAATTTTTGTGAGCAGTATACTTTACAGTTGAGATTTGGTCATTCCTCTTATTACACCCATCCAAAAACTGTTTTCTAAAACCTCTGGTTCTGCCAAATTATCACAATACAGTATTATTAACTCATTCATTTACAAAGTACATCTTGGAAGTGTTGCAGGGCAGGTCATCCTGCTATATAAGAGAGCAAAGAGTATTCTAAAAACACATCTTCATAATAATAACAGAAATGGATAATAATAAGTAAATTTGATTGACTCGTTAAGTTT
Source organism: Parotocinclus maculicauda (assembly GCA_034780255.1). Taxonomy (NCBI): domain Eukaryota; kingdom Metazoa; phylum Chordata; class Actinopteri; order Siluriformes; family Loricariidae; genus Parotocinclus; species Parotocinclus maculicauda. Next base: position 9,729 of record JAUZSU010184080.1, read on the forward strand.
TTTTTTTTTTTTTACACATTCAGACTTAATTTAAAGTCAAAATACTTCATGTTCTCAAATGTTCTAACTTAAATTTGTTTACTGTGTTTGTGTTTGAGCAGTGGATGGAGCTATGGTCACTATAGACGTCAGCCTGGCATACAGAGACGATTCCCTCAGCGAGTGGACAGAGATGGCACACTCAGTAGAGCAACGCAAACTCAGCTGCAACTTCACCACAACAAAGGTAAAACTCGACGACCTTCATCCTGCTGAGGGCAGTGATGGGTCCTGAAAAGGGGTTGGTGAAGTGGTAAAAATGTCAATGGCGTATGTTAAGCCTGAATCACAGTTTTTGGTATTTATTACACGATAATGTTTAGTGTTGTTTTTCAACATGAAGTTGCAAATGAACACAACAACCAAACTAATTTCTCTGCTGCTAAAAAAAAGATCTTATTATAATTATCTTTACTCATGTAAAATCTTTTATAGATGATTATATATAGAGATGCTTTAACGGTCAGGGTCTTAATTATAATGATTTATAATGAGAAATAAAAATCTTTATCTAGTGAAAGTACTTTGCGATATGATCCGAGTTTTGCACAGATTCTTTTAGTATACAAACTTCTTTACCCTATTTATTTTCTGGTGTTTGGTTTTAATTTCTTTTCCAGACCATCGAAAACGAGGGTCGCTACTATGAATGTGACCTGTTGCCTTTCATGGAGGTAGGATCTGTGTCCCACAAATACTACCTGGTGAACGTCCGCCTGCCTGTTTACGAACGCAAAGGCGTGAACGTGGGGATCGGCGAAATCAAGGACATCCGTCTAGTGGTGAGGACGTCGTCTTTGTGCCCCCTTCCTCATCCCTGTTTGATGATTTGGGAGGATTTTTATGAAGCAAAATGAAAAATAATCTGAACGCACACCGTTGAGTTTCCCTTCTATTTTTCACTTCTCAGGGAATCCACCAGAACGGGGGGTTCACCAAAGTCTGGTTTGCCATGAAGACCTTCCTAACGCCTAGCGTCCTCATCATCATGATCTGGTACTGGAGGAGGATCACCCTGATGACAAGACCGCCTATCCTGCTGGAGAAGTAAGAGTTTTTCTTAATCTTGTAGTAAATAAGGCAGGATGGCACCGCAAAGTGCAGTATAAAAACAAGTATGCAAGTGTTTCATTTCAGTGTGAATCCACATTAGAATGGGAAAAGCGAGTGATTGGAGGGTTGGTCATCAATGCTAAAGCAGCTGGAACCAGTATTTTCCCAAAGTTATTATATGTATTATTTTATTCTTACATTCTCTCTTTTTGGACAACTCTCTGTAAACCCTGTAAATCGTGCATGTGGGAATCCCTGAAGTACTCAGACCAGCCCGTCTAGCACCAACAACTGTGCCATGTTTAAAGCCACTTCAGTCACCTGTTTTCCCCAGTCCATATTTTTAAAATACTTTTATTTTGATTTTATTCATAATTATTCATAACCGTTCAATACAAATAATCAAGTCATTTAAAGAAGATACAGGGTTCAAATCCCCCAATCCCCAAGCAAGTATTTATCCCAGAAATTTATTGTAATTACATGTTATATTATCCACATTGTTGGCATCTTTTCAAAATTGTGGGTAAATACCTTTGTTTCAAGTATGTGATGCTTGTGTAACTCACCTCAGGCAAGTAACAGGTGTGGGCAATATAAAAATCACACCTGAAAGCAGATAAAAATGAGAGACGTTGACTCAGTGTTTGCATTGTGTGTCTGTGTGTGCCACACTAAGCATGGAGAACAGAAAGAGGAGAAGAGAACTAAAATTATGGACAAATATTAACAATATCAAGGTTACAAGTCCATCTCCAGAGATCTTGATGTTTCTTTGCTATAAAAATTATACCGGTATTATCGTGAATGATACGATATGGCACACCCCTAATTGCAATGAATTTCTAAGATAAATACTTTCAGGAGTTTAAAAATGTCAGAGATGCCAACAATTTCAGCCATGACTGTATATATACTGCTCACAAAAAGTAGGGGATATTTCAAAATGAACTATCCCATAATGAAATATATCCTAATTTCTGAAAGCAGTGTACTGTATATAAAAGAAAAAATACATTGATCAGTAAAATCAAAGTTACTAATTGCCAACATAAATGGCCAAGGATTTTGTCATGAAGAGCCTATTGAATTGGCTTGATGGCTGCTCCATGTTTTCACCTTTCATCACCTAGCTCTTTTTGAAGCCTCAAGTCATATACAAAGGTGGTTTGAGAGCCTGTATTTTGTAATAGTTTTTTAACTTTGAGCCAAAAAAGTACTTAAAAGTTACATATCATCACTCATCAGGAATATAACCAAGATAAAGGGATGGAAATGTCGTACCGATACCAAATCCTTTCTTCCAGAAGTTCTGAGTAGAAGGGCAGTACCAAAAAACATGAGCATGATCAACCATAAGCTCTCTGCACTTCCTCCAGCAGAATAGCTGGTCGCCAGTTTGTTTGGACTTCTGTTTAGGGGTGATGAAAGTGCCCTTAACATAGTGCCAAACGTACAGTGCATCCGGAAAGTATTCACATCGCTTCACTTTTTCCACATTTTGTTACGTTACAGCTTTATTCCAAATTGTATTAAATTAATCTCTTTTCTCAAAATTCTACACAAAATACCCCATTATGACCAT
>JAUZSU010184090.1:0-12405 GCA_034780255.1 Parotocinclus maculicauda
TTTATTCTCAGTTTCATAGCATTCCAGTAACACTGTGTACCCCTTGTTGATTGTCTGTCAGGGAAGACAATCAATCAATTACATGAATGGTATATATAGTAAAAGGAAAAAAAGGAAAAGTATATATAGTACATATTGGTCACAAAAAGCTTTGGATGGTGGAGTATGACTGCAGACAGTCATAGAACAACAACACTTACAGGTATGTCCCTGGTTCCTTTCCAAATCTTCTGACAGTCTTGGCAGTCACGGCCTTTTCGGTGTGCAGTCACTCCATCTGAGTATGGTACTTCAAAGGACAAAATATTTGGCTCCAGCTGATACTCTAACACATTATTCTCCACAGGAGTGAAAATTGGACATGACTGGCGAGCTATAACACAGAAGGACACACAACAAATTTTTACTCAAGGATCCAGGGCCCAATACTCAAGTATCTTTAAAAGTTACAAACTAACCTTTTGGGGGTGACCAGTGGGGTAGTTTTAGTGCAACTGGGCCATTTGGTGATACTGGGGGGGTGGGCTCAGCAGGCTGTAAGAACAATGCAACTTAATCATTAATGACCACTCAGATTAACAAGACCCAATCTGAATGCATTCTAAGACACATTAATAACAAAAGTAATAAAGGTAAAAAACCTGTGCACCAATCCACTGTGAGTAATCCAATTTAACACTTTTATGCTGAGTACAGTGAATGGGTGCCATTGTTTAACACAGTTGACACTTTGTGCATGGGTTTTCTGTTCTATGCTTTACCTCGCTCATTCACTCCTTTAGTTAAAATGACTAAATGTTTTTGAGGTACCCGAGATGGGAAAAGGGGAACACAGTTTAGGAAGGTGTTGAGGTGAAAGAAATTAGAAAGATCATCCAACATTATGGATATCAATAAAATGTGTAATAAACAACATTCTGACATAACTAAAAGAGCAAACCTCAAAGACATGATTGTGTATCATAAAATATGGTCATGGTTCAATTTTTGCAGAATTTTAGCTTCTGCCTTCTGCTGCTTTTTTATTTACCTTACTTGCTTTGCCTCTAGTTTATCAGAAAGGCACATTATGACCAGTCCAGCTTTCAATCTAGCTGGCTGTGAGTCATCCTACATTCTCTGGTAACATAAAGACTGTCTCAGTCAATAGTATATCCAGATGTCCACTAAATATTATATATATTTATAAATATTATATATTTATTATATATATATATATTTATGCTCCTCCATTTATTTTTAAGTCCCAGCACATTACCTACTTGGCAGCTTCATGTCAGCTATGACAATGATTTTAGGACTATCCATTAGATCTGAACGTCATAACATAAAAGTTGGCTTATTTTAACTTTGGCTTCCCTATGTCAAACCACATTCCAACCTCTGTGTGTAAGAAAGTCATGTTTCAGGATGAGCATCACAACAGCTGACTGGACAAATGGGTGCCATGCCAATGAGTGGCTTGCTTGTCCTGCCCTGGTGCTAAGCACAGCTGTCAGCCTTATCAGTTTGCCTATGAACAAAACTGACATCTAAGGTCCTGTGCACACGAAGACGTTAAAAATATCCACAAGACTATTTCATCATATAGGCATTTTTGAAAAAGGGTTCCAGAGTGGAAAAATGTAAAATTTACGTGCCATGTGTATCTTTTCTGAAACTATGACGTCGTATATCCACCTCTCTCAGTAACCCGCATGCACTTTACTCTGGGACAACAACAAATATGGCACCGTAGAGTGCTGCATTCGTACTACAGCAAATACTGGCTTTATTATGGATTCTACAACAAAACCTACTGCTTCTCTTCACCATGCACATTTGTTTGTGGTTTCTGTGGCAGTATGACAGTGCCAACAATGGTCCCAGTATGAATACGACAGTGTTTTTCAGTGGTTTCCGCATGGACGCACATTTTTTCTTATACGTTGCAGTCGTTTTCGAAATGATACAGTTTTCGTCTTCGTGTGAACAGTGCCTCAGGATCTGCACTCTGACTGTGGGTAACTGCATCTGAGAGTACATAGCTGTTTGATTCACTGCCTGATCAAGATCAGTAATGTATTATGGGTTGATGCATTAATCATATCTCCAAATCTCCTCCCAAACATACAATGTGCTGTGTTTATAAGAAAAATTGAACATTTCTGAAAATGCAAATTAAAAAGAAAATAATCTGCAGTATTTCATACATTCATTTATTATTTGACTTTTATTTTAGTTCAAACGGTATGAACTATAAATGCACTGACTACAATTCTTTAAAAACCATGATCTGCTGATTCTGATTTTCTTTCTGTATAAAAAGTATGCTTGACAGTATACAGAAACAATTGTTAAAGAAAGACAGAGAAGCAGCTGTTGACTTTTATATTTATTCTCTCTCGCTTTAGCTTTGTGGTGTTGGCCACAAAATATCAATCACTGCAAACTTGCTTCAATTGTGCTTTATTACAGCCTTTTACTCACCGATGAGTCAGCAGTGGAGAAAACATCACGGACATGGCGTATGGGCTGTTTGTTCCTCTTGCGCAGGGTTTGAGTATAATTGTCCAGACGCTTCTTTACCAGAGCAGCTTGAGATCGGGTGAGTGTGGACAGCAGGGCCTCAGCAGGACTATCAGTCAGAGTTCCAGACACCAGTGTGGAGAGACCTGCATCATGCAGCCATGCTTCCTCCATTTCCGCCTCTAACATGGGAATTACAGGTTTAGAAGGGAAGTTTCAGGTCACATTTTACAGCTTTAAGTTAATAAACAAAGCATATTAATGAATAAAATACAATAAAGTCAATATAAAACAACCATACTCACATTTTTTTCCTGGATTTATTTATGTATTTTTTTATTACATTCAAGCAATGAGACAAAGGAGAGTAGTTCTAAAAAAAATGTATCAATCCTTGTTACAAAAAGTAACAATCAGATGACAAATAATGCAGCTCACACTTGCCAACACTTGGCCGTATGAGCTTGACAGTCAGAAGGCTAAGCAAATAACCCAGAAAATAATTGAATTCATCGGGTTAGATGGCCAACCTTTTTCAGTGGTGTATTTTTTCTTGGAAAAAGTCAGTAAATACATGTTTTTGTCTAAGATAATTTTCTTATTTCTTTTTTCCAGATCACGTAGCCAGTAGCACTCTTCATAACTAAAAAAAAATAAAAATCACAGCCAGTCACTGTGATTAGAGGCACGATGCACAAGCACAACCCGGTGTGGCACCTTCACAGAACAATCTTCTTTTTCAACATTGTGTCATATAACCCAGATTTTTGTTAAACTAGTGTTTTTCACGCTTTATTTTATGTGGCCAGCCACAATATCACCACTGACCGCCACACACCACTTATCTATGATGGGTAAAATCTTACCATCGATGGTACCCCATAATTATCAAAGGATCACTTGTTATGAAAAGATCATCTTGCTATATTGCTGGACATTTGGCTTTGTCTGTTTTCAAGTACCCATATTAATGAGGTTTTAGCCCAGGTAAATATGGACTCAAGTCCCTGACCGTCATCACTCCTTTATCTTCTTTGATCATCAAATAGTTGACATGTGTTTTGGGTCACAAACTTTCAAACAAGCATTTTTCATTAGTGGTCTCAGACTTTTGGCCACCACTTCAAATTCTTTTGAATAAGGCAAAACCTACATTTTTCACATGCTATATAGTCAGTCATAAATAGAACATGTTTTTTTTTTTTTTTTAATTTATTGACTATATTTATAAGGTAAACAAATACCTACAAATGTAATGGTTTTAAAGACATGTACGTCCTTTATTTCCTTAATACAAGAATCCTGTGTCAAAACATGGTTGATACAGATGGCACTAAGGTACTGAAGCGTGTTTCCTTGAAAAATGGATCACCGATCCAACGGGAGTGGTGTGGGGGGTTGGTGTAGAATCCAAAGCCACTGAAACCAACCCACCCCAAAACAGGTTTTTGGCAGGAGACCCCTGCATATGCAGGGGGTTCCTAATATAGCGCAACGTTGCTCATTCTAAACAGATCTTTATTCATAGGTTGAACAGTCTATGCAAATGAATGCAGTAGTATTCCATCCCCAATTCCACATTGAAAGTCAAATGTAGCACAAAAACAGTAAAGTTGAATCCCTCCCCCACAAACACAAAATGGATAAAAAAACAGTCATTTTCCAAAAAACATTTGAAAGCGCAATCTTAATACCTTTCTGATATATATATATATATATGTATATCTGCATTTCACTCAAATGCCACACTAGTAGAAATATGTCAATAAAATGCTATTTCAATAAAGTAACAGATCATTCTATGTGATCTGCACTTACCATCCATGCTGCCCTTCTCAAGTTCCTCTTGAGCTTCCTGGCAGTCGTCCTCAATGTTCCGCACCTCACTCCAGTAATCCTCCATGGAATCCTGTGAGTCTTGGGATACTGAGCGATCAGGAGGGGAGGGCGGCATCGCCCCAGCCGAAGTCATCCTCACTAGCCCCCGATACTGCACTTTCCTTATGGAAACAAAAAAGCAAACCTGTTGTACTATTCCTCAAATAAGCAGAATAGGCATTGTAATAAAACTAAGTATAATGGGTATGACTATGTAGCTGTAAATGTAAAAGCACGTTGACATTTGGGCATATGAAGGAGCAATATTCTAACCCTAAAAATATGCAGATATAATTATCTCTCAAAAGCCTATCTATACGGCCTGATTTTCCAGTACCCTACAGATTCCGGGAGGGTGCTGAAGCAATCATTTGATTGCCACTACACTTGGTTGTGGCAGTCATATCCACTCTTGTAGTGAGAGCTGGTCTGCAGCACAGTATTTCAGCATCCTACAAATTAGCAATCAATCATCAGTCATTTAGTGGGAGCTCCCCAAGCACACGCCCCACACACAGTCATCTACAACAAACAAGTTTCATCCTCACTCTACCGTTTACTCAGAAAGTCATACATTTTGCATTTATGGTTGTGCAAAATCTGATTACACATCTGGTGATAACACTAGGTATATCGTCTAGCAGTAATGGCAAATCCAAAGTTCTAATGAAAGGATCAAACCTAAAAATAAATTTTGGGGGGGTTTGCAACCAGTAGCACTGGAATTATTGTGTGCATAAAGGGAATAATGGATCTACTAACAAATTTTGGACATCATTGTCCAGTAGACAATGAAAAAGCTGAAGCTGGGTTAAAAAGACTTTGGATATTGCAAAAAGACTGATTAAATGAGGCTTTAAAATCAACCTGGAACCACTTCAAGATATTAAATACTAAGACGCTTAGATGGCCTTCACCGACTGTGACTTAGGAAACTTAAGCACTCTATAAGCAGGAGTTTTGAATTTGTTCTAAAACAATACGATTTTTTACCTGGCTGTAAGGAACTATTGGAGGTTAAGGTTTACACCAATAAGAATATTATTAAATATTGACAGACTGTCTAAACTTTGGCACATACATCTTAAAAGTCATCAAATGGATAGTAATCATGCATTTTTGAGGAAATATGTAATATTTGAGTTTATTCCCTACAAAAGTAACTTCATTTTATTTAAAGCATTAGCAAAACAAGTAATTTGAATAGTGTGTTTTTGACTTTCCCAGAAAAAATTTACTGTTAAATTTGACAATAGAACCATGAAATGACCAAATTACCATCAGAAATTGATAGTAGACTGTATGGTCAAACTGTGAAAGTTTACATTAAAACCGTCCAGCAATTTACAGTTTTACTTTAAAATCTCACAGTACATTTTTTCCTGGGTTAGCACTCTTGACCAACTCAGACAAAACCAAATTGTATCTTTCAGCTCTCTGAACATCTGGTGGAAGTGTGAGGACGTTAATGAAGCAAAATGCGCAACCTAAGATTTTAATTTCAGGATCTTTTGAACATATGTTTTTTTTTTTTTTATACGCTTCAGTGACTATATTAAAGCAAAGCGCACTGTATATTCTGTCTCTCAAAAATGATCTTAACATTACAGCAGCTTAAACTGAGAGCTACTTAGATAACCAAGTCTACATGGCAATCCCAAAAAGCAGAGTGGAACAAAGTAATCAGCTTCAATTTAGATTGTAAGTATCCTCCTAAAATATTGATAAGGAAAAACTAGCTGACAATGAAGTGTTATCGCTGTTTTTCTCATATGCTCTCTTCATCTCGCTGCCAGGAAGGAGGCCTCATTTAAGAGAGCATTATTGATCACTACCGTGTGTGATGGCTTCTGTATGTAGTGGAGAGCTCCATTCTAATTGCCTCGAAATTCCCTTAGAGGTTTCTGCTCTTAGCTTATGAAAGGTTTTATCAGGGCAAAATAAATTTATGCCCATCTTTTTCCATGTCAAAATTTACACTCTAGCAATGGAAATCTGTATTTAGAGAAGGAGTCATATATGACTTTTACACTTCAGCTATATAGTTTCAAATATAAAGAATTAATGCCAACATTTTAAACAAAAAGCTTAATAAACTTAGTCGAGGTTCTAAGAAGCACCAGAAATTAATATTTATTGAGCTATTGTTCCAGTTCTGTTTAACAAAAGCTTGTGCTTTGGCTCTACATGCTATTTACTCTGTTCTACTATTAGAATATGTATTGAAAATATTATGTAAAGAGGAGACAATAAAAATTTAGAAGGTAACTTTTAGGAGGTAATACAAAGTTAACTCAACCTTAGGAGAATAAGAACAAAATACAATTACAAAACTTCTAACGCCTTATTACAATAACTTATTTTATGTTAAGTACAAAACTTGCTAAATGATTATGCTACTAACGGAGACTACAGATTCAGTAAATGTTTTTATAGCAGTGATAATGTATAAAATATGTAATGTATACATAGCTTTAATGTACAAATGAATGCAAAGCTATATGAACGTATAAAAAGAATAATATCTATAATATACAGACACAGCATTAATGTATAAAATAATAAATATCTTTATATGCATAGTGGAATGCATAAAAAACAAATATAGTCCACACTATAATTACTGGCACTATTCGTTATGGTGAGTAAAAAGAGTTATGAGAAATACACACTTAAAAATATGGACAAATACATTTAGTCTGAGTAAAAAAATCCCTCACCAAAAGCTCATTTTCTTTTAATTAATGTAACCAAAGCATGTTTCTATTAATAGTCCACATTTTTTGTGTTCATCACAGAGTATATACACTTCTTATTTTCCTGGGGTACATACACAGAGTGACAAAGAAATTATCTTAGTCATTCTTTAACATGTAAAAGGCAAGTGTCAGAAAATGGGTAACAAAAGCTTCTCACCTAAAAATGCCAATTTCTATAGTTACAGCAACAAATAAAAGTCCCAATCAACTGGAACTGTGACAAACATATCCACAAGCACAGCCAGGAAGATTGCAAGACATGCAAAACAGTTTCCCAAAGATCACTTTTGGAGAGTTACAGAAAAAGTAACTTTTGGTCAGAGTCTCCAAAACCATGTCAGATGAAATGACAGCTTAGTTTAGGCAACAAACCCTCAAGGTGGATTTGGAAAAAAAGAATGACTACAGTGCAAAGTACCTGATGTCCACTGTTAGGTATGGGGAATGAATCTGATGTTGTAGTGCTATTTTACCTCCAAAGGTTCTGGGAACCTTATTAGGGTACATGGCATCATGGACTCTGGAGAATGTGGAGATTGGATGTATGCGTACAGATGATCACTGAGAATACTGCACATTATTTTAAAACCTCGAAATATTATACTTGTATATTCAAAACAAACAACTGCTGACAATAAAGTGGCATGTGAATACCTTTAGCCAGATAATAGTTTCCATTTACAAACTCTCACAAGTAAATCATCCTGTTGAGCATGATTGGTCCTCTAACAGATGGATCATCTGCTCTTGCTGTTTAATACGCATTTATTATCATTTACAAACAATTAAACCAACCCACTGACAATCTCAGGTCACTACTTTTCAACAGTTATGGCAGATCATATACATTAAAAAGAGATGACTAGATAATCGCTACAATCCAGAGATTACTGGATAATCACTACAATTAAAAATAAATTCCTATTCATCACTAACTATTCTCAAAAGACACATACTTCCATCTACACATACATGTATATGGTAACGTGAGGATAAATACGATTATTCAACCAGACAACCTATGTCCATAACATAAACAATGATGTGAAATATAGTAGTAAGTTTACAAAAAAACACTGCCTTAGGTCATGTCAGTGAGGTTTTTTTCACATCAGAATAGTGAAGTACGAACATCTACCTCATAGGTAACTGCATGGTGTGATTAATTATTGTGGCTACATGCCATGCCATCATGCCATTAAAAACTTTCAATCAAACAAATTCTGAAAGAAGGCATGAACAACCACATCACTGCACAGGACAGAAATGGCTAAGACTATCAACCACATTGCCTGTCCGAAATATGATAAAACACATATAGCAGAACTGGAAAAAAATGCTAAGCAAGACACTGTAAACAGAAAAAGGAGGAAGAAAGGCAGTGTCCATAAAGCACAGTTCCTAAATTTAAAATAAAGCATAATATGACTACATAATACATAATAAAGTCAGGATTACAAAACAGTTTTGGCTTGGCAAAAAACCCGAAACAAAGCTACTAAAACAGATAGAAAACAAAGTAGTAAATATGTAAATGCATATGCTGCTGGCTATAGACTCGTACCTTCTGCACCTTATCCTAATATTAGTTCATGTTAAATAACTGCTTTCTTGCAACAAGAAAAGCGGTTTCAGCTTTGGTAAACTGACAGGAAAACGCACATTACCTTTCAGTGTGTAATCCAGCTGGGGAGAACGTGTGAAAAACATTAATTTGCTTTGACCATTAAAACAAATCCGTTTAAAAACATGAGAGAAACAAGAAACCAAAACAGATGGAATAGACACAACGAAGCTAAGCTGACCCAATCTCAGGATTTCCTCCCGTGACAGCAGGAACTCTGCATGTAACCTAAACTCATCTCCCCTCCCACATACCTCTCCCAATCTATCCATCCCACTCCATGGGAGGCAAGCAACTTTCCAACATACACATTTCTTCCTTCCCTGCCCCCTTGGTGTTTCTCTACTTCTCTCTCTCCACCACACTCCCTCATTTTCACCCATTCCTGTCCTGCTCTCTTTCTCCAGCTGCACTTGGAGCCACGCCCTACTCTAGCCCTCCACTTCCTTTTGGAACAAAGTCATTAAATGCCATTTGTGTTCATTGTTTATGCCCGGCTTTTTCATGTAGCCCCACTGTAAAACTAGTTGGATGGATGGTTTTGAAGCAGAGAGGTTCACATTAACCAGAGAGCTTGAGTAGCGACATGGATGTAATTTTAAAAAACCAGATCCATTTTTGAGTAATTAAAGCCATCCATAATAATACACTTATTTTAAATAACAATTCTTTACAAATAGCCAAATTCCACTATATAACTCAATCTAGTTAGGTGTAGCTACAAGGGCATAGACTTATTGTGCAATAGACAAAATCCCTTTAAAATTATAAGTTTTAAAAAAGACCAGGGCATTATCCATAAAAACCAGAATAAACAAAGAATAATTTCCTTGTTACAAATTAACTTCAGAACATCCACTAGCACACAGAGCCCTCAGCAAGCCCTACTACAATCAATGTAATATTGCAATGAGGGAGGGCTAAATTGAAAATCTAGCATGTGTTCATCTGTGTGAGGCTGCTCAAACCAAAGAAGAAATCTGAATATCCTTCAAAAGATCCACTGACCTAATTCTTGTAGGAATGTAAACACAGGAACGATGCTGCCAAGGTCACCATCCAAAAGCAACAGCTACACAAAACAGAACACTTTTTGGTTTTGCCATAAAGTCATTTAAAAGCGGACTCGAGCTCTCTGCCCTCATCTGGAAAGCATTTCAAAGTGCTTGTCAATGTCTGTATGGCTTCGCGTTGGCCATTTATTTAATTGACTAAAACCTTTTTCATTTTCCATATTGATTAAAATGGGCATCCATTTCAGAGCGTATAAAATGAAAACAGCATTGTAAACTGCAAACCAGTGCTTGTCCATATAAAATATTGAAATGTTCATGCACTGTACATATAAGTTTCCGGCCTCGGAGGGGCACGAATGAAATCAGCAGATGATTTGATCACAGAGGTATTTCAAACCTCAACCTCAAATAAACTTCAACCAAAATAAAAACCATCTGCTTTCTAAAATGTTTTACCCCTCTGCTACAAGACTGACTGCTACAGCATTCACTCAGTGTGAAATTTCATATGGACACTGAGAGCTTTAGCTATGCCGCCGGTCATGATCAAAACAGAAATTACATTCCTAAAACATGTACTGTATATGGGTGGTGATTTTAAGTGAACTCTGCTGAATTCACATAAACACAATTCACTGCCAGCTTGAATTTAGTCAAGTGACATTTCAGAAAATGATCCCCGAGTTATATGGTTGTTTTTTTTTGTATTGGTGCAAATAACTTTCTCTTAATAAAAGGTATTTTACGAGAGCGGAGATAGTTGGTGCTGTACAGGAGAAAATATTAATTTATAATATAGACAAGATAAAATATTACCTTGGATAGATTTCAATGGATCACAAAAAGTCTCAAAAGAAACTTGAAAGTCAAGTACCCCATGTAACAGCACCAAATGGGCTTGAGCAGTATTTATAGTGATGGGGTGGGGAATCCTATAAAGGGACACATAGACAGCTTTATATCTATAAATGAGCTGTCTTTTGCGCATTATCACTGGGACATTACACAGGCACTGAAAGAACACACCATTTTACTCTTGTCTTGGTCCTTCCAAGGTTTCTTCCTACTACTTTCAGGGAGTTTTTCCTTTCCACTGCACCCTAGGCTTGCTCAATTTGGGATTGGCCTTTTAAAATAATATAATATTGTAAAGCTGCTTGAGACAATGCACCATTGTAAAAAGCGCTATATAAATAAATTTGAATTGAATTGAATTGAATTGAACTCAGAAATCTTTAAAGGCAAAACCAAGTGGACCAATAAATCACTGGCGTGCAGATGGCCTTTAAAAAGAGACAGATGAGTTAACAAGACTCGATTATGCATTTGAAAGAAATATTGTACTGATTCATTGTCACATTGATGAAAATGTGACTAGACTTATTTTTGATCCGAGTATTCATTATTCATCACCACGACAACCATATCTTGAATCATAGTGGTTGACATGAGTATTAGTTTACTATAGATCACATGAGCTAAAGTCTTAGCTGCTTGAAGTGATCTTTTGTTTTACACTATGTCACTAAGAATGATATGTTATGGTATGGTCTGATATGGTATGTTTGCAGCTAAAAGTGGCATATAAGTACCATTACACAATTGATCCATTGTTCCTAAGCACAATGTATCCCAGTGACTAGACTACAGTAATTTAAGGATGTGTTAATATATCTAGGAAATCAAATAGTACATGGGGTCTAACTAACTTGGAACTCACATGCAGACACGATTTGCTGCGTCTTAGGAAGAGAAGATTATTTCCCGGCAATGCAATAATGAAAGTCTGTGCCCCATGTTCCCAAGATACAGACACCATACCACAACTAGGACAAACAACAAATAAACCTTTTTTTTAATCCATACAAGGAAAAATAACCAGATTGTGTTCAATTCCAGCCCCATTTGGGCATCAGTATTCTTATTGTATTTTTCTTTAATAATTTTTATCTGGTATTTTGTCAAATAAATGTAGGTGGTGCACAGTGCATGTCACATATACAAAGAGGAACTACACTGCCTCTGATACTTCGGGCACTGGTTATGGATAATGACTGTGTGTCAATGCCTGGTTTCATAATATTTAGATTTTTAATTACATCACCTCTGCAAAAGCAAAATAAAGTTCCGATATATAGTCGTTTGTGTGACTGTTTTTGTCAGAGAATCAGAGTTTTTAACATCAGAGGTGTAGGGTGAATTGCTGCTTCTAAATAATTTACAGTATTGATACTGTAGACTGAAAGTCCATTTTTACAGCTTTCTCTCTCACTCTACAACCCTGATTTACTAAGATTAGAAGCAAATGTTATCATTTGATTAAGCAGTTTAACAGATTGCACAAGTGGTACATGGGAATCCTGCATGTGATTTATTAAGAAAAACTGCACAAACAACAATGTACAGAAAATATGCATGCAATTAGAACTAAAAATGACCTAATTTGGTTAAAAGGAACTTTCTAATATAAATGAAACTTTGTGTGTGTGTGTGTGTGTGTGTGTGTGTGTGTGTGTGTGTGTGTGTGTGTGTGCGCACGCGCGCAAGTGGTACTAACTTTTAAGGACGTGACAGAGAATGTCTGTGAATCTATATCTCTAACAATATATAAAATTATAAA
>JAUZSU010184101.1:0-12405 GCA_034780255.1 Parotocinclus maculicauda
GAGAGGACCAAGACTCAGAAAAGGGACCCATCCTCCATGGGCGGCATGGATGTTACCTATAATAATTATATTATTTTTCTTAATTACAATGTAAAATAAGTCAAAGGTAGATTTAAGATAAGATTATACTATATGACCCTCTAACCTGCTTTAAGGAATGACAATATGAACATTTAGCATATGAAAATTAATTCTGTGCAGGGTGGCATTGTAACAGTAGTAGCAGGTGCTATAAATGGCTTCTTACCTCTACCGGTAACACTCCACTTTCCTCCTATCAGTTTAGAGCATCTTTTAATCGGTGGCTAATTCTAAAATAAAGATCTAGGAAAAAAACTCATTTTGACATAATAAAGGACATTTTGCCAAAACAGAAGAACAAATTCTCAGTACTCTTACAGATAAACAGGACAAGCAATCAGGATGTCTAATATTACGCTGATGAGATTGGTACTGGAAAAGGGAGAGAATTATCTCTGTAGAGATAATGGAAATAGGCACAAAGCTATTTTCAGGAAATGGTATTCTGTTAACTAGTTTAACTGTATTGATTGCCCTGTCATGCCTAAGGGGATATATTCTGAGCTACTGATTAAACACTGAGTTGCCACTTTATTAGAGACATGTGCCCTTTTATGATTGCAGAATCATTTTGACTAACAGGTACTACACATTTCAGCGAATTGCAGCCAAAAACAATGCTGGTGCTCCAATTAACATGTTTGAACACACAACTCATCATTCCTTAGCATGGATAGGTTTTACCAGAACATGACCAGTCTGAGTACCATTCCTGTCTAAGGGTGACAGAAAGGCAAGACAAGGCAAGAAATAAGAGCACAAAATGGATTACTGACCAGTTAAAACATGACCTGTTCAGATGAATCCAGGGAGGGTCTGGTGTGGATGGGAGGGTCACAATTCTCGCAAGCAGCATGAATCAGTGATCCCTTCCTGTCAGGTGTCAGGCTGGTGGAGGTGGAGTAACGGTGTGACACACCCTGTTTCCTTTGATACCTGTGGATGGAAGTTAGGACAGTTGGGCTTACCTCAGCACTGTGGTCAACCAAGTTCATCCCATGACAGAAGCAGGACAATCCACCAAGCCACAACAGTTGTATAGTAATTAACTGTTTCCAGGAACATGACAGTGAGGTAACCTTGCTTACCTGGACTTCATAGTCAGCAGATCTTGATTATATTAAGCATCCCCTGGACAAGGTAGAATAGGCTTTAATTCCGTCTCATTTGCAGCAACTGCGAAGAGCTATCCTGTCTACCTTAGTCAATGTTTCTGACAAAAACACCTAGTTTTAACACTTAACAAAATCTGTGCCGCAAGGAACTGCTCTGCTGCTCTGAAAGAGGCTCAACACTCTAGATTTACTAGATTGGTGTATTTAATAAAAATGTTGACGCAATTTGGAGACAGCTTTTGACTAGGGATGCCACCATGCAATATTTGGATGGGATCTCGAACCATTTACTTTAATTTTGCAACACAAGTTTCCCAATAGCAACTTCTGCCAAACAAATATTACAAAGAGTAGTGGTAGCACTGCAAAATAGGACATATACTATAGTGCTCACAAACACTAAATTAAAAATATGCCCTAATTTTTGTGAGCAGTATAGTAATGATTAATTATATAATAATAAATATTTTATTTTTATATTAATTCTGTTTCATTTTAAACTGGAATGCTGAGCCAAGGTCTTGTACATTTCCTTGTTATTTTAGTGACAAATAAATAGTAATTTACTACGTTTATCTGTTTTAATGGGTTATATTTTGTTCTACAAAATAAAAAACATAGTAATGTTTAAGTCAATACTGATTACTTGCTTCTCTCCTAAATGGTAAGGAACATTTGTTATTAATTCAGCAATGGTATTGGATCAACTTGAACTGTATTTGTATATATAACTATAGATAATATTTTTATATTATATAATATCATAGATATATTATAGATATTAAGAATCTCACATTAAACACAAATCAACTCAGAAACATTTTTCAACTGTTTGAAGCCAATACCATTGAGTGTAACAAAATTGATTTTGGCCCATTTTTTGCACAAGAGTGTTATTACACTATATTGCCAAAAGTATGTGCTCACCCATCCAAATTATCTGAATCTGGTGTTCCTATCACTTTCATGGCCACAGTTATATAAAATGAAGCACC
Source organism: Parotocinclus maculicauda (assembly GCA_034780255.1). Taxonomy (NCBI): domain Eukaryota; kingdom Metazoa; phylum Chordata; class Actinopteri; order Siluriformes; family Loricariidae; genus Parotocinclus; species Parotocinclus maculicauda. The sequence goes on from JAUZSU010184101.1 coordinate 2,192, forward strand.
TAGGCATGCAGACTGTTTTTACAAACATTGGTGAAAAAATTGGTCGCTCTCAGGAGCTCAGTGAATTTCAGCGTGGAGCTGTGATGGACCAACGTCATATTAAATGCTATGGATTAGGAATAGGATATCACTTAACCCATTAACTGCCAATTTTTTTTCTGAACATTTTTTACTTATTTCTGTCCACCTCCACCCATCCCATCAGTAGGCGAGTTAAAGCAGCCGATCCCCAAATCGGGATCATGGTTTTTAATGAGTTTTAAAGCTCATATATGAGTCAAGGCAGGTGAGCAAATACTTTTGGCAATATAGTGTATATAAACTGTAATACACCTAAAACAAGTCAAATAAGTAACTCTGAGACCAAAAGCAGATCATCTGTAAAGCTTCCCAAGATAACATTTCTTGTCCCCATTGTGTTTTAATCAATTAAATCAATAAAACATGGAATTTGACCAGAGATGCCCAAACTGCAAATCCTCTCCCCAATAAGTTTTAAATTGAGAAAATAAAGCTTGTTTTAACAGATTTGTTTGGAGGGTGAGGCATCATTATGGCAGTTCTCCCATTCCCTAGTCCTCTAGAAAACAATGGTCTCGCTCCTGCTGAATGCTTCCCAGCTGACAAAATTATCATGATAAAATACACATTCAGGCTTTGGGTTGTACAGCAGTCTTTATCCAATAGAAATATGAATTGTAACACCAATTTAAATGAGTTTAATCACAAATGCAAATAAGCAACCACAAATGATGAAGCATCCGTTTCAGTAAAGCATCTGATTATGCAGTGTTGGCTGAATTATCAAGATATGCTATGTGATTTTTTTAACAACATAAAGGCAGTGCATGTGCAACACTGCTCTCGTTTTGTTACTGCACACACTACAACCCATTTTGTCCCAAAAAATGACTGCGCATTTGCAATAAAAATCAAATAATTTATTTATACTTTTTAAACAAAGTCTGTTGTCCACTTGAAATCAAAGAAAATTTCCAAGACACATAAAAGGCGTGGAGAGTGAAAGAAAAACGGGATGACAAACATGCAGACCTTTCTGTACTCTCCAAGTAGTACGACAGCTCGCAGATCTCGTTTGCACCAGATCAAACATGCAACATGAATTCAAAAGATGATGGTGTTGAAAACTAGCTGCATGTGCAGATCCATTGATCGCCTGTTCACCAAAACGCTACCACAGCACACACATCTGTATCATGTCCAGTTTGACTAAACAGAAAATTCTCATATCCAGCTAGATCCGGCCAGCTGTTGCTTAAGAAGCTGCTGTAAGTTTCAGAGCTAGCTGACATAGGTACATAAAATTGGTAAGATGGCAGTGCAAATTCAGAAAAGCTACTGTGTGTATGCTGCAATCTTCTGTTCATTAATCTCATTAAACATGGACTACACATACAGAACTGATCATCTGCCAATATGCATTAATGTCTATGTAGGTTTAGCATAAATTCCACTGAAAGAGTTTGAGTTATCTAATTTTAGGCGTATCAGCAAAACAGCAGCGATTGATGAGAGGGTGCATTTGCACAATAACAGCGCACATTTCCATCTCTCAACGGCAATTCGCCTGCTGAAGGAGCACAACCCTTTGCACAAACAAACTGGCTCTGAAGTATATTGTGTTTTGGAATAAGGACAGGGTTCTTAAAAGGAGCTCTCGGCATGAACAGGGGCAAAAATAGGTCCAAACACCTGTGACCATTTCTTTGAAGTCAAAGTGCATCTGGCATGTTTACATACCCAGCAATGATTTCAGACTTTGCCTGATCATTTCATTTCATTTCACTTTATAGCCAACACAAAAATTTCCAACAAGCTATTCTGATCAAGTGTTGCACCTCTATAGGGAAAAAAAACACATCTAACCACCAAAGAAATTCCAAGACGATCCAAAACCAAAGAACACTAGGGGGCGTCACAAACGCAGATCATCACACACAAACCAACCAACTATTACTTTGCAAAATACACAACTCATTCTAACATATGAATGGAAACTAAAGAGCAAACACTCCGACCATTGCATATCCCTCTCAGACCAGTGTGTGCTGCTCGTAAATACATGCTGTCCCCTGCTGGTGAACTAATGCAAAGCTTGCCAGAATCTCTTATGCAGTGCAAAACCAGGCCTTTTTTAAAACATGTAGCATATTTCCAGTAAATGCATTTTGCTCATTTATTTACCAGAGCGGGTAAATTACACCTTTGGCAGTCAGGAAGAAGGACACTGTCAATTATCCAATTAAGAACATCACTTAAATGTACGCACTTTAACAACTAAATGCAGCCTTTAAAAAGACTGTCAGGAGTGGAAGTCCAAATCGAAAGATTTTGAATCCATTTATATAATGACACAACCCCACCCACATCCCACTGACAATGTTACAGATTTACTTGAAACCAGTAGGGTTGTCAGAATAACCGTGTTTATAACATGTTAACACAGTTAATCACATTTACATTGCTTGACACTGTAAAGCACTCAGTTTTGGGTGTGACTGAAATGGACCCATATTACCTTCCCTACATTCTAAATGCTATAGAAAGCATAGGGAGCATATAGGGAGGACATTGGACATTGGTAAGAGATGCTTATTCGCTTTGCTCGTTCCATTGTGACTGTAAATTTCTCCGCATGAACACAACAGCACACTGTAGCAACACAAGTGGCAGAGAAGTTACAATGAAATGTTGTGACTCAGATATGGTAAAAATTTTAGTAAATTATTGTTTAGTGCTAACTGAATGAAAGCTTTTTAAGGCAAATGTTACGTCTGCCACAAATGCAGCTTCTGCTCAGTCCTGCAAATTGCTGGTGTTCCATCCAGGACATGCTTCCATCATACACATGTACAATACACTACACAAGTCTTAAGCCATCATTAAGATTTGTTGTTTTAGCAACAGTGTAATGACCATATATAACAACAAACTTGAATTTATCACTCTTTCACCCTGTTCCCCTTCCAAAAAGTGGTTTCTTGGCCGAGACCTGTAAAAGGCTTGACTTGGCCTGAAGCTGAAGCTACCAGATGCTGCTATGGCACAAGTGGAAGGGGAGGTCACATTAAATACTTGCCACTGTAGCCTATAGAAGCTGGTATTTAAATACTACATACACATTCTCTTCCTTTATTTGCTGGTTGTATTCTAAAAGAGACAATTATATATGATCATTATACCATTGCAAAAATAATGGTGTATCAAATCTAATGGTGGCCTAAGACTTCTGCCCAGTATTGTACATGTCTTTAGGGTCATGTCATAGAGCAAGCAAAATAATTTGATTAATCAACTAATGCAATAAACACCACGCGATTAACGCGAGAATATTTTAATCGTTTGACAGCTCTAAAAAATATGAATTCATTCGACAAATCAGCACAAACATCTGCACAAAATAAAGCAGCACTTTCTAAATTAGGAGTGCACAGCTACTGGTGATTTTCCTGCTCTAATGGTACATGTCCACTTACAGATTCTCTCACAGCATGCAATCACATTCCATTCCCTTCTGCTTTCTGTTCAGCACACCACAGAACAGGATGGAAAGTTATGGACGTGTATCTTAGAGACCTGATTTCAGTTACTTCAGTTAATCGCCAGGTTTACCACAGATGAAGCTGTAGCTGTGCGCTCTTATTCTATGTAGACTTTACTAACAGGATTATTTTAGCAGAACATGGGCATTTCTGGTCAAAAAGAATTGAAGTCCATCAGCTTTGAAATTTCTGTGCGCGCACGGACAACATTCTCTAAACACAGATCGATGGTGTCTTCTCCAGCAAGTGCATATTGGTTTGGAGCAGCTGCATTTTAAACATGTAGGGAGCTCTGCTCACTGTGTTCAAAAACGTGAAATAAAATAAACATAAAAGAATAGACAGCCCCTCCCACCAACACACGCGCACATATACACACACACACACACACACACACACACAAAGCGTTCACGCATACAAACGCAAGCCAATGCTGTAGGCTGTAACAAGAACAGCCTCAGTATCCCTATGAACCCTCTTCAGAAGAAAAAAGAAAAATAAGATTTGATAGTGTAGGTTCTATTTCAGCCTTATCCCATGTTTAATTTCTTTTGACCATAGACATTTATTTTCCATCCCTCAGTTACAATTATTCATAAAAAATAAGAGTAGAAGGGTGACGCCTTGCTTTTTTTCTGTTTGCCTGAGCCAGTTCAGCACGACTCCTAGAGGTGATCTTAACGTCCCATTCAGTCTCCAACACAACCCAACAGAGGCCCTTTGACAAAAGCATAAATCCACCAGATTTTCCTCTACGGAGTCAGCGACTGTCTTCAAATATTAGCACCCCCACTTTTTTGCAATAACTTCTCTTGTTCGAAGAAAGGTACGTAAAACTCTTTATTACATTTTGCTCGTGTTTTTCATGCGGGCTGCCTCCCCTTTCGTGGCACGCTGGAGGCCGACTCTCCGTACTCACTGGGACACAGGGACAGGAGGACAGAGGACCGGACGGACGGTTGGAGGAGGTCACAGGCCGAATCAGCGCAGCCAGAGTTTGAGCCGGAGAGCGTCCACTCCGTTTAAATAATATCTGAAGAGCCGCTTGTCCCTGACAAAGCCCAGGTTTTCATAAAGTTTCAGGGCTGATTTGTTGGTGATTTCAGTCTCCAGGACCACCTGCACAGCAAAGTAGGGAAACACGTATTTTAGAAAGACACAAAAAGCATGCTTAAGAACAGAGGTTTAGGTAGGATGGTCAAAAAACAACAGTGTGAGTAAAAATGCCTCACTTACACCTTCTTAGCAACAGAAGAGGAATATGTCAGCAAAAACGTGTGCACCTAGGACGTTCCAGCTTTTACTTGTAATTGCCCAATGTATTCAGCAAAATTCTAATATAACCTTCCTCAAATAGAGACAAAAATACCTACTTAATATTAGAGATGCACTGCAACTTGAGAAAAGATTCATGTCAGTCTGAGCCAGTACAATAGTATCAACGGACACTGGAAAAAATGAAAACCTGTATATGGTGTTTAAATAGTTTCTGTAATGGAGAGTGAGAGGATTGGCAAACAATACAGTGTGTACTGCTCTCCCTAATTTTTTATTTTTATGAGCAGTGTGTGTTGAAACACACACACACACACCATTAAAACCACCTGTGTCTGGGGTTTCCCAGCAGAACATTACTCATAGCGTCACATTTCCTCCAGTGGATTGTCTTCTTCCCACAGTACCTCCTGGTGCCATCACGTCCCCAAGTAAATGGAGCACACGTAACCAACCATCCACATGATATGGAAAAAATATGACCCAACAGACTGGCACTAACCATACTCAGCAGGGAATGCTACACTGTGTGTGACACAGTCCTTCTGTAAGCAGCATTAAACATTCTGTGACTTGTACCACAGTAGTTCTTCTGTTCTTCTGTCACGCATTGATGTGCCTCAATCACCCCACTATGGTTGATTTTCCACCCATACGTGCCCCTGATCCAGCCCTTTCGTGCACTGAACACTGAGCAGTATCACACACAAATGCATCTTACTTGCAACGTGAACTGATTGTTGGTATTCTGGTTCGAGTCCAAGAAAATGCTTGGTGACGCTCAATCAAGGCTGTCGTAGCTGAGCAAACCGCAATGTGTTCAAATGTGTTTCAGATTCAGAGTGCAGAAAGTTCAAGCATTGTTCAAAAATATATATATTTGCGATTCTCTGTCCTCTGGCCCAGCCAACAATATTCTTTTCATACAAAACCTTTGGAGGAAGTTAAATAGGGCTGTTCTCAGTTTAAAGGTTGTGAAGGAATCTTAGTGCATCTCTAACTCTTTCATACATTTTCATTAATCTAAACTAGCAATCAGTTAACTTTGTTAACTCAGTTAACCTTGTTAATTGCTTCTGAGAAGTGTCTATGTGTCGACAAACTAACTAAATATATCCCAGGTCCCTTATATCCCTTAATTTCTTAGCTAATAAGTGGGGGTGTGCGAACATGAACCGCCTACGATAACATGTTAATTGTTGTCTTTAGGAAGTCATGTATTCACGGTGTCATGAAGCCAGGTAAGAAAGATCACTGCACATGCGCACTGAATGCATGCAGTGTTCTAGTGGCACAAACCAAGTTTCCTACCTAAAAGCTCATGACAGAAGTTAAAAATGAATAAACATGATACACTGTAATAAGATTTAATTGCTAGACAGTGGTGCTTATCTTCACTTGTGTGCAGGTGGTTTGGCTTTGAAAAAACAACTTTATCAAAAATCAGTTGCCGTTAATGACAGCTTGACAACAAACATATTTCACCATCTACAAACTAACCACCATGCAGAATATGATGATTAGTACAAACATTGTGGCTTAAACCAGTCAAGGTACGAGCATAAATACACTCTCAGCAAACCTTTCTCAGGAATCATTCTGTAAAAAAGTGTCTCAAGAAACGCAACAGATGGCAAAGGCTTAACAAATGCGGTCACAAATTACATGGTAACAGACATGCTACCGATTCAGGTTCTCAAGAGAGATGGGTTCGAACAACTTTTAAATACTTTAGAACTGAAATATACACTGCCTGGCCTAAAATAGCTCAGTGAAACGCATTTTTGCAGGATGCAAAGTAATTTAATGATTAGCGATATTAATAATACAATTTATATTAAAAATTATTATTTAACAACCCCAGAAAATGTTATTTTTGTGTCAATATTGCACACCCCAACTAATGAGAATCCTTACAGTCGTATGAACTACTTGAAAAAAGTGATCTGACCCGATCGTGCAGAAATCTCTTACCTCATCACAGTCTCCTTCCACCATGGCATAGATGGCCTTTTTAACAAGGTTAGTACCTGAGATGGCACAAAAGGAAGATTTATCATTTAGTCTGAACATATATTAAAAAATTTACTAAATTAATCCATTTCCGCTGCATAGAATAAGCAAGAACGACCAGCATTTTCTGGATCTCATAATGAATTGGTGATAACATTTATAGCTGCAGGCTGACTGACAGATCACCGTCAGATACATATAATACTTTTTTTATTAACTGGCTGACACACCACAACAGGAAATGTGCTACAAATACAGTTTGTGGAGGAAACGACATTTATTTAAGACATTGTGCAAACACACGTACCAATGCCTTTCCTGCGAAACTTGGAGTCCACAGCCAGCATGGCGATGTACCCCCGCCTGAACATCTTCTTGTGCATGTCCAGCTTACACACAATGGCACCGACGCAGTTTTTCTCCACCATTGCCTGTGACATAACAGAGCTTTAGAAAAGAGCCAGCAGCAAAACAGCATACAAATGACTACTTCCAGGAATCACTGAAAGAAGAAAAACCCTGACAACCTATAGCTGTGACTCGGCAGACTAAAAAGTACACAAATATGAGGCACAGCACACATACATCCAAGCAACATAATCATCTGCATAACAACACCATTATGAAACTAAGTGTTCCGTTGTATTTATATAAATAAGAGACAAAGTTTGGTCTTGACAGCTGTGTATTACTGGTTAGATTTTGGAACTTTGTTTTAATCCAAAACAGTGACAATGCCTTTGGAAGAAAATAAAAAAAAAACCACGATTAAAATCAAAAGTTTTATTGAACAGTTTGTAATGTTATTTCTCAAATATCTTTTTATTAGCGGTTGCCACAAATGAAGGACATTTCATCCATTGCAACAAATATGCCAGATTTATTATTTTCATTCAGTGTTTTAGCTCACGTTCAGGCAGGCAGCTCAAATTGGACTTGTATTTGAACAGGTATTCAAATAAATGGGGATCTACAACCTCCAATGAGTTTTAAAAACTGATCAGGATCTGATTAGGAATGTTCAAATTGTCAATGTCCAGTAGCAGTGGTAAACTTTTATTATTTCCACTATTACCTTTTTTGTACTTTGTTATAAATGTACATATATACCCTAGTGGAAAAGGTACTACTGACATCCAAAATGTCAAAGTCACATGAAATTTGGTCTGTCGTGTTAGACCGAGTCGAAATACAGTTTGTATCAGAATGGTTTACATCAGATTGTACATCAGACTGCACAAAATCCACCCAGCTCAAACAAATTTATTCACTTCATAGTGTCAACGACATGAATGAATTACACATTATATACAATTTATTAGGAAACCTTGCTAGTATGGGGTTCAGACCCCCTTTTTGCCTTCAGAACTGCCTCAAATGTTCATGAAAAGTGGTGCAAACTTTTTAAAGGATGAACATAGTCAGCAACACTATGCAGGTAGGCTGTGGAGTATAAATGATGGTCAACTGGTATTAAAGGGCCCAAAATGTGCCAAGGAAACATCCCCCACACCATTACCCTACCACTACCCTGAACCATTGATACAAGGATACAGAAATTGAGACTCATCAGACCAGGTCACATTTTTCCGAACTTCTATTGTCCAATTTTGGTGAGCTCTTGTGATTTATAGCCTACATTGCCTGTTCTTTTGGCACTTAATGTGGTCTTTTTTCAATGTTTGTCATGCTTATACAGAGATGTACACATGAAAGCTGTTGTGTTTATGAAATGTATTCATCCAACCAATATTAATATTAATTAATTTAATCATTATCTGCTTATCCTATTCAGGGAGAAAGGGAGACAGCCAGTGCCTAGGATGGCAGCACAGGGCACAAAGCAGGAACAGCCCTAGACAGGGTACCAATCCAACGCAGGGCACATACACTCACACACTTTTACACACATTCACACACTAATGAATCTTTGGAAACACCAATTAACTTAACATGCATGTCTTTGGAATGTTGGAGGAGTACCCAGAGAAAAGGTGGAGCCCATGGTTGGGATCTCAAAGCTGAAAAGTGGCAATGTCAACCACTGTACGACCGTGTCACCTCCAATATTAAATTAATTTTAAAAATAAGCAGAAGCACAGAAAGCATTTAAACAAATAAAATAAAGCTAAATACCAGAAAGATGCAAAGATGATTTTTTTCAAAAAAATATATATATAATCAGGTCCATCACACCATCCCCTACAAAGGGCTGCAAGTCTAAATTACTATAATTATTGAGAACTTAAATTAAAAGTGTGACAGCATTAGGGATGCTGTGTAGCTTTCAGTGTTCCACTCATGTTTTCAGCTGTATGTTTGGCATATTTACGTTTCATTTGCAGGCAGTTTTCCTGTGAAAGTATTCTTTATATTTACATTACAGTAGCAGAAAATGACTATGGTTGACTGGTAATGTCTGGTCAACATCCATTTTGATCAATGACTGCAATGTGATAGTTAAATGGTGCATACCTGTGCTGAGCAGTGGTCACTGGTTCAAGTATCAGCATTTCTCAGCTGCCACTTTAAGACACGAAGGCCTATAGACATCAGTTGCTTGGATTGTAACTTGTAAAACTGTTTGACAAGAGTCACCTCTGAAAAGGGCAACTGCTAAATGTAGTAAATGAAATTAGGATATAGGAAAAGTGGCACGTCTAGGAATCTAAAAGTTTAATGGATTGCCTCCACTCTATTTCACATCATCATCTTCCAATTAAGTATACAGATACTTCCTGTTTTACGATAGCTCAACTTATGATATTTTGACTTTACCACTGATGAGAGAAGCAGGCAGTGAGGGGCTTTTGTCGCATTGAGTCGCATTGTAACCCAATTCATACGGAATAGTATGAGTACCACCAATACACTGACTAATGTAACTTCAATATCGGCGTTCAGTCTTCTGTCAAATAAATTCAAATGACAATTTAAAAAATTAAATACAATAATTCCAGGTTACATCTCCCTAACTCAAACTAAAGTGGCCATCAAGGCATCATGTTTTCTGGAGTGCCTTTTATCACTTTTATTTATTCTGCTTTAAATTTTCTTTAAAAGATGAAGATTTGGGGACTTAGACTGTGGGTGACTGTGGAAGGAAGTGGTCGTAAATCGCAAGCTGTGGTGTTGCGTTTTATGCTTTGTTCTGCAAAGCTCCAGCAGCACTGCATGATCAATACACACTCACTTTTAAAACAAACAAATAACATAAAAAGTAAAATCTGTCCTCTTGGGTGTGTGTTGCTTGCATAGCTTTCTCTGTGTGTAATGGTAAATTGAGTTGAAACACACACACACACATACACACACACACACACACACACACACACACACACACACACAACTATATCTCCCCAA
>JAUZSU010184112.1:0-12404 GCA_034780255.1 Parotocinclus maculicauda
GAAAGATGAATGCAGCCAAGTACAGACATATCCTGGAAGAAAACCTCTTCCAGAGTGCTCAGGACCTCAGACTGGGCAGAAGTTTCGCCTTCCAAATAAGACAATGACTCTAAGCACACAACTAAAATAACAAAGGAGTTACTTCGGAACAACTATGTGACCATTCTTGACTGGCCCAGCCAGAGCCCTGACCTAAACCCAATTAAGCATCTCTGGAGAGACCTGAAAAAATTCCCAAGTAGACTCATGGCTGTACTAGCTTAAAAGGGTGCTTCTACTAAATACTGAGCAAAGGGTCTGAATACTTATGACCATGTGATATTTCAGTTCTACATGTCTGTTTATTTCTGTCAAGGTGGGATGCTGTGTACATTAATGTGAAATAAAATGACCTTTTTTTATTTTAGCAAATGGCTGCAATGAAACAAAGAGTGATTAATTTAAAGGGGTCTGAATATTTTCCGTATCCACTGTACAAAGAATGGAGAGCTCTGTAATTTTTATAGTAGGTACACTTCAACTGTGAAGGACAGAATCTACAAAAATCCAGAAAAAAAACGTAGTATGTTTTTTAAATAATTAATTTGCATTTTATTGCATAAAATAAGTATTTGATACAATAAAACATTAATATTTGGTACAGAAACCTTTGTTTGCAATTACAGTGGTGAGACGTTTCTTGTAGTTCTTGACCAAGTTCTGGTTGCTTGCTGGTTCTGTTATGTTTAACTCTAACTATGGAATGTTTACACTAATACCAAATAAATACATTTTAATGTATTTTAATTATTATTACTGGTTGTTCAGGGAACACAGCCTCACATTGCACAAAATGCTTGAATTATTATAATTTGTTTGTGTGATATTTATTTACGGAGATGTTGATCTGTTGTTGAGTAAACCTGCAAAACATCTGGAACTATTCTGGTTTCATAACACATCCAACAACCAACTCATTTTCATGCACCCTGTCTGGGGTTGCTTGCTCCTGCCTCTCCTGCAATTCATATTGTGCAGGCCTAACGAATTCCAATCATTTATAAATCCTTTATATCTTGCATACAATCACCATAATCTATGAAAAACAAATGAAGACCATATAACAAAGCCTGTAGACTGAGGAACCCAGCAAAAGTCCTTCAAATGTCTTATAAAAAAAACTATTCTGATGTGGAAAGCAATGTTTTCTTGAATTAACTGCATTCAGATCAACATAATTTATTGGTACTTATTAGCACACTGCACGTACCAGCTGGCACTCTTCACAACATAAGCCTCTGTCATCAGTTCTGTCTGTGGCAGATGAAATAATCGACAGAATTACTGGTGAAACGTCTTTGTCAGTCATTACTTGTGGTGATGAGAGTGATCTGCAGCTGGACCCAACTCTGATGTTAAGTTAAAACTAGAAAGCCCAGGGCTCTATTACTACTGGAATGACCACAGCCTTAGTTTGTCCGTTTGACATGATTATTTATAATACATAATAAAAATTTATTTCTCATAGTAAAACAGGCCATACAATTTTAGAATTAAAATAATAAGTTTTATTCATTATTTGTAAAATAAAAGATACTGTTGGTCTACTAGACGTTTTTGTTTTGTGCGCTTCATGGGGGCTGATGCACAGCTGTACGCCTGTCAATCAACACAGACCTGCTTTGTATAGCTTCCACAAACTACTACTAAATGTTGCCACAAATACTCTGCCTCATGTTTTATTTTATTAGCAGTGTCTATTCAATTTGCACTACTTCCTTTATTTCACAATCTGAGGTAAACACTGTCCATGTTGCCATGGTTACGACCAACATGTTGGAATGGCAGGGAAAACTGACTTGGGCAGATGAATGTCGTTCATAAAGAAGTATACGGATAAAATACTATATAAATGCTCAGAATGTTTTGTGCTTTGTAATATTTATTCTACAATATTCATATAAAAATGCAATTTCATTCACTTTATTTACTTTCTTTTCCAATTTATCCTAGACAGGGTCACCGGACAGAAAAGCCAGTACCCAGTGTGGTGCGCAGGCTAAATGATTTTTACAGAAATATTAATCAATCTCAAAGAAATATGCAATTTAATTAAAAGTCCAGCACAGGCACATAAGTACATAACGCACTTGTTCAATGGGTTTGTGTTTCACTTGAGCAGAGGATCCACCATTTCAGAAACATTTCGCTGAATAACAGGTAGTATTAGGAAACAGTGCTTATTAAGCGCAATTTGGTTCATTTTTATTGATGTAATATATAGGCTTATTTCTATAGTCATTACTATTACATTATATTTTTATAAAAGTGACCATTTACTAAAAAAATAGCAAATTACTTGCATACAAATTCATTCTGCTTGCGTTTCACGAATGAGGCCCTCCTAACTACACTTTTCATGTCTATTTTTTTAGTCTGGCAAAGAAGGCTGGTATAATGCAAAATGGATGAGCTTGTCCAAAAGAAGGATTATAATATTTTGATTTAAACCAATGTGGGGAAGGGACTTTGATCTATAGTTCTAGAGATAATGAATGAGGGTAAATTAATGTGCATTGCCATGCATGACCCCAAATGCGGTGGCAAGTTTAAGAAGGTAAAAACAAAAACATTTGGTCGCCTGTACTCTGTATACCCCAGTAATCAGATTTAAAAAGATGGAAAAGCATAAATGCACATGGGCAGTACAGACATAACATCTACATTTCATTTTAAACTGAAATAGAAAAAAAGTTATTAATAAAAATGTTGTTCAGTACAGTTCTGCATGTTAATAGCTTAAAACAAATGTGATGCCCTGGTTCTGAACAAAAGGCAGGCTTTAAATTTCAAGTTATATTCTGCTTATTCTTTATTTTAGTGGTTGCCACAATTTGTAGATCTGCTATTACAGACTGTAGTACATCTGTTTCTCTACATACTTTGTTTGTCCCGTACATTCTCACTTCTCTCATTCTCACAGCTGGTACAATTGAATCAGACACTACAGTACTACAGTCAAATTTTAAAACACTGTTCACCTTATTGTTTCACTTTGTAGATGTAAATTCAGAGACAGCAGCTCATCCGTTTGCTCACAGTTTGTGTCAGTCATTATCTAATCCTTCCATCAGTGCTTGTAGGACTCTGTCAATGCTGTGAGCTGGTGGAATAGGTGGAATATTTTTTTGGGCAACAGAGACACTTAGGCGGATAAAAACTACAACTAAACATTAGTGTAGTTAAATTAATTGTACAGACTGGATAAAATAATACAAACTGAGAGGTTTTTCATGAGTGCATGGCATCCCTTTGGGAAAGTGAATCTGCCTAAGCCTAAGGAAGCCTAAGGAAGCAGTAGGAAGACTGACGAGAGTGACTCAAACTGCATCATGTACTCAAAGCCACTAAAAAGAAAGGGAAATAACTAAACAAAATTCCATTGTCAAGGACCCTGCCATCCAAATTAAATCTTTTTACAAAGCAGGTCGAAGCCTACACAGAATGGCAAGCTTATGATAACAAAAACCAAGACTTAAACAATGACCAATAACATAACTCATTCACAGAGAAGAACAAGTGTTCAAAACCATGTTCTGTAATTTTAGCTCTAGGTATGCAACACTATTCCTAAACACTGATAAATCTGACATTTAATGTCTTGTACCCTGTACTGTTGGACAAGGTGTGCGTATCTCTTCTGTTGATTTATTATAAACACAAAACTCTCCAGACCAGTCCTTAAAAATGGGTTTGCATTATTAAGGTCATAACCAAGAATAGATACATTGGTCACTGATAATATAATTCTTCATTAACTTTTTTTATAGTGCCTCAGTGTTCTTGCCTTTACCAGCCATCTGTCCCTGGCGAGGTGTTGTCTGTGCATTCTGTCACATATTGGCCCTTGAAGGGAAAGAAAGGAGAGTTGAAAGAAGAGAGCAAACAAGCGAGAGAGAGAGAGAGAGAGAGAGAGAGAGAGAGCGGAGAGAGGGAGAGAGAGAGAAAGAGAGCGACAGGGGCAAAAAAGAGAGAGCGAGAGAGCGAGAGAGAGAGCTAGAGAAAGAAAGAAAGGGGAGAGAGAGAGAGCAAAGAGAGAGAGAGCGAGAGAGAGAGAGAGCGAGAGAGAGAGAAAGAGAAACGGAGGGAAAAACATAGAAAGAGGAGACTCACACCAACCGGCATCTACCTTCTGCTAATAACAAAACACCCTACAGACAGCCTGCAGCTAGCCAAGTGTACAGGGACATGTACTTCTGTCATTGTTTTTAGGCCATAGCTATTACCCTGACAAACTTATTATAATAGCGAAGCTAAGCAAGGCTACAGCCAAACGATGCAAGAGTTATCCAGAGCTGAGAAGAAAACAGCATTTTATATCGCTTATGTTGAGATAAATTAATTTACCCCCTTACCACTAATCAACACTGCTTAATAATTGTTTTTTGTTCCATTCTTACTGCAAACAAATCTCTTCTTCTGCAGCTACACTTTTGTACTGTGTGCAGCATATGGTTTTGCATTGCTTTGTTGAAAATTTTATTTGTTTGAAAAGTTCATTATAACTTGTTGCTAACAGCAGACTAGATGGTCCTTTTAGATTAATCTTTAGATTAATCCGGAGCACACAGAATCCATTTCTGTGATGGAGATTTGTCTGACCATAATAAACACTGTGTGATGGTTTATCCTAGATGCCTCCGCGACAACTCCACTTCTGTACATGGTTAATATGAGGATTCTTTTTTGCAAAATAAAGTTTTCAGTAGTTTTTTTGGAATGCAATTACATAATGTAGTTCTTGACAAAGATTCACCAAAATAATCCTTTGCCCATGTAGTTCTAGCAGCTATTCATAAAAGACAGATGTTGGTGCAGTGCAGTCTGAGGGATAGAAAATTAGGGGTCTTAAATGGATGTTTATTAATTTAACTAACCAGACAAAAAAAATAGCATATTTTCAAATACTGTCTGCAATAAAACAAAATTCAAAGTAAATGTAAAACACAGTACTATTTATTAAATTTGCTTTTTCCATACTGTCCCAACTATTTTTGATTTGGGGTTGTACCTCAACAGTTTTTAGGCAGACTGAAATCATCGTCCCCACATTCAAACATCTTTAAATGACAACCTCAAAATCATAAAAAAATCAGAATAGAATACAATCAGCGTCACAAATAGATCCTCTCCAGCTGATGGAGTATTGGAAGAAAAAACATGGATACAATGGGGCCAACACCATGGGACAGAGAGAACAGCGGGAGCTGCTGAGAGCCCACGCATCTTCCTGAGCAATGCTGTCTCATTAGCGCCCATCGGCAGCCTGCTGTCTGGCCATACTCCAGTACACTTATCCAAATCATAGAGGTGCAGAACAACACTTCATTATTTCATGAGACCCACTTGAAAATGCTCACCTGTTCACCTAAAACAGTCAACAGTAACATGCAAAACCCCCATGGACTTCATGGAAAGCACAAAAAAATAAATTAATAATGAACCAAAAAATAAATAATATTGAACCAAAAAATGAATAATAATGAACCAAAAAATGAATTTCTGTAATGCACTTCAAATGTGCTTTCCACATTTGCCCACATATGCCAAGTAAGGAATTAGGCAACAAATTAGCACTTTACCAACCATTTTCTGGAACCTAAAGGGGAAAATGGGGTTATATGTTGAATTTAAACAGATTTAACAAACAAAATGAGACAACAATCACCACCTCCAGCTAATCTGCAGTAAATCATCCATGTCCCGCATTTGCTGGGATTTTGTCAGAAATGTCCCCCAGGGGTCCCATCTCAGTTAGAATATTAATTATGTGTAAATCAGTGTAAACTACTCATGCCTAAAAAATGTTGGCTGCAAATCAGTAAAAACAGTCAAACCTGGATCAAAGCACTCACAAAGCATTCACGCTCTTGCTACTCCTCCTGAGTAAACATGGCACTTTCATCTTCCCAACTAATCTGCATTGGGCAGGGGGTGCCACCCTTACGCCTCTGTCTAAGAAGATTATCATTTAACACAATCAAACACTTGCACAGCCAGTACAAGAATGCACATCTCAAGCCTTTTGCCCTCCATTTCTAAAGCAGTGCTTTTGAGAGATTAAATACAAAATAGATATGGAGCCAAGATTGAGGTTGAGCATTTAAACTGACGATCGCTCTGTGAAGGACAGCTCAAGAACTCCATTCAGTGTGAGAAGATAAGGTATAAAAAGGCAGCTGAGGCAAAAATGGAAAATGGAGCTGTCTGCCACATTTAAAGCAGTAATGTACTAAGTACTATTACTGAGAATAAGAGCCCAGGGGGAGGTAGACAAGTAGACAAAGTGGGGAGTGCTAGAAGATGTGACGGGTACATGAAAAAGGAAAAACAAGAAGGAGCACAAACTGAGAACGAGACATACACAGATACAGAGAGAGCCCAGCAGGCAAGATTTGGAGTGGCTGGGTAAGAAAACAGGATGCTATGTGCATGGACCATCAGTGTGGGAGTAACTGTCTCCTAGACACAGTTGCATACCATGCTTTGGGGGATCTTACGCAAAACAGCCAAACAACATAAGAAAAACTCACACAGCTGCCCTGCGAGGCGAGGCAAAAGCTGGAGCTCTGGCACAAGTTCGACCCTGAAAGTGAAAGCATAAGTGATGCAACCCTTTGGAGCGCAGATGAGAAATGCCCTATTCACATAGTCTCAATATGGCCAGCATGGCTAGTAAGCAGAACGTGGCAAATTCAAAAATCTTTGGGGGAAAAAAGGCATGCATTGTGTGCTCTCCTTAATGCATTTCATCTTGCCTACATAGCCTGTTCTGTTTACAACTTGTCCATTGGAGTTGCAAAAAGATTGCTGCACATAAAAATGTATGGGTCAGAGTGAGAAATGTTATATATGGCTTTACATAGTAGTATATATACTCCCCTCCACAATAAATGGCAACCCTGGTTAAGACAGATAGAAAAAAAATAAGTGCAATTCAACATCCATCCATTTCTGAATTGCCAAATACAGTTCTGTACTAAATGTTTTTATATTGCATTTTAATCAATATTTTTTACAAATACACATTGTGCAAAGTATCTTAATTACTAGGTGACTATGGTAATGTCAATGTTCAATTCGTCAGCGTCCTGTTTCACAGAACATAATGCAGCGACTAAACAACCTTTATCTGAAGTAAATTTAGTCTTAGAAAATAATCCCTAAACAAGAAATATTTTTTTAATCAAATCAAAATCAAATTATTGGCACGATATGCATGTAATTCTATAACCTCAAATCAGAAAAATGTGATGGGAGGGAAAATGCACATAAAAAGTGCAGTGTTTATTCATGTTGACTTTTATTTAATTGCAGACAGTATGAACCTGAGATATTTCATGCTTGGTTTGGTCAAATTTCATTTGTTAATAAACATCCATTCCTGTATTTCAGGCCTGCAACACATTGCAAAAAAAGTTGAGAAGGGGGAAAATTCAGAGCTAGCAATGAATAAAGAAATAAACAAAAACAAATTATTTGATTTCAAGTAGTTGTGTGTTCAGGTAGAAACACAAATATTTTACATATAAAACCTGTAAAAAGGGATTACTTTAGCAAACTTTTGCAAAGCACTACAATACGGAGTTACATTAACAAATGCTCAAAATTTTACTACGAAAAAATAAGTCATATTAACCATGTCCAGGAGTGGTGTCGACTTCTCTGAGCTCAAATGATTCAAGGATGGACCATCACACAGCGGAAAAATGTATTGTGGTCAGATAACTTTTCATCGTTTTTGGAAGAAATAGACGCTGTGTGCTTTGGAAAGACAAAAAAAAGACCATCCAGACTGTTACCAGCAACATGACAGACAATCCAAAAGCCAGGGTCTGTCTTGGTATGGGGCTGTCAGTGCTAAATGCAGAAAAGTTCATTAAGATGCTTCCTTCAAGATGTCATCTTTTCCAGGGACATCCATACATTTTTTAACAAGACAACACAAAAAACACAAGCTGTACACATTAAAACGGCATGCTTGCAGTAGAAGTCGTTAATGCTTTACCATCCCAACTTCTTTTTAAATGTGTTGCAGACCTAAAATGCAGAAATGGATGTTCACTTATAAATGTAATTAAGGTGACCAGAAAAAAAACATGCAACTTTGATATATCTAGTAAAGGCAAGAAACACTTTGTTTTTATATACAAATTCCATACTGTCTCAACCTTTTCTAATTGAATGTTGTATATAATTGTGGCCAAAGGTTTTGGGAATGCTTTTCACAAGGTTTGCTGCATCTGTTTTTATGGTGGCAAGTTGTATTAAATCTAGATTTTGAAGAGTGATTAGCTGAATTGCAATTAATTACAAAGTCATGAAAAAGACAAATGGATGCATTCCAGCCCTACAAAATGACCTCCTAATATCATTTAAGTGATGATCTTGTTAACTTAGGAGTAAAAGTTAATGAGGACAGGACAGCTGATATCACCATGTCATGCTGATTAGAAGAGCAGACTGGTTGCTTTAAAAGGGTAGGGGTGCTCTTAGGTTTTCCTCTGTTAACCATGGCTACCTCCAAGGAAATGCATGCAGTCATCATTACATTGACTCAAAAGGGTTTCACAGATAAGGACACTGTTGCTTTTAAGATAGCAATCATTTATTGAATCATCCAGAACTTCCAAAACTTTTAGTATTTCAGTTGCAGTAAAGAAGGCATTACTGCTTAAATGAAACTCAAGCAAGTGTTAGAACCATCTCCTAAAGAGGATGCAGCTATGAGATCAGATGACCACCAGTACAGAGCTTGCTCAGGAATGGCAGAGTGCAGGTGTAAGTACATTTGAATGCACTGTGGGACAAAGGTTTTTGGAGGATGGCTAAGTGTCAAGAAGAGCAGCAAATAAGTCACTTTACTCCATGAAAAGCATCAGACTGACCTTCTGCAGGAGGATTGGACTGCAGAGGTCTAAGGAAAGGTATTTTCACCAATGAAGCCCCCTTCAGGATGTTTGGGACAGTTGAATGCTACCATGTTTCCTGTGCCATGCCAACAGTGATTCATCCTGTGACCATTCATGTGTGCTTCCCATCCCAAATTTTGCCTAAGAATACTGCCATGAATAAGGTATGGTATCAAAACACCCTCGAACAGCATCTTCTGCCAACAATCCAGGATTACTTTACAGATTCTCTCCAGGTCATCAAGTGTCCTAGGTCCTTTCTTGTGCTCTCTTCTTTCTAGCTCACCCCACAGGTTTTCTATGGAATTTAGATGGCTATGGCAGAAGATTTGGCACATGTTGATCTGGACATATGTTTTGGATTCGTGTTCTGCTGGAAATCCAATAAGAACCCATATTTGTTCCCTGGCAGAGGAACTAATTGATTTCACCATTTTATTATGCACATAATTTAAAAACCAGTCCATGGTGCTGTGTACCCTAAATACATTTCTCAAGGCTTTGAGACAAAAACGCCAAACCCACCTGTTTTTTTTTTCCAAAAAGCTATATTTAATTTCTTATGAACACAGAACTCTGTTTCAGTTAAGGTCCCATTAGCATTTATCAAACCGCAGGTGCTCATGTTTGAGATTAAATGACATTAAAGGCTTTTTCCTTGCCAAGGTTTTCAAATAATATTTTGATACAGATGTGGTGTCTGATTGAAGTTTTGGAGACTTGGTGACCTCCAGCAGTGATCCTTGGGGATTTATTTATTTATTATCGCCTAACTAATCACCCTCCTTATTGAGCATGGGGTAAAATAAACTTGGGCCTTTATCCAGGGAAGTCTGTCACAGTTCCATTTAATTAGAACTTTCTTTATTATTACTAACTTATTTATTTTTTAAATTACATGTATGGGCTTTTTCTTTTGTGTAGCGATATCAATTCCCTGACACATGATTAGTTTAAATGTTTCTTTTGTCTTTCCCATGTTAAAGAATGACTAAGGAAATTTGACCCCTATAACACATTGTACAAGTTGAGTCAAAAGCCACAGGACACGTTGCATGCTGCGTTGTGCACTTATCACAAATGCTATCAAAAGTTGAGTTTTCTTTGCGGATGCTTTCTTTTGACGGATGCTACATAGCTTGTTGTCCACTGTCCCGGTTTCTCTGAATTTGGCTATGAGGGACAATGACATAGCCACAGTGCTGTGTGAAATTGGTTGTCTTTCTTGGTGTCAGTTGTTGAAGTCTGAGCTATAAATACAGCAGCTGCGTTCCCCAGACATCAGAATGGTCAATTCCATCTTCAGATACCTGCGATTAACAACAGAAGTTTCAAACTTTCTGTGTTGCTAACTTTTGAACCACAAGAGATATTGCAAATTTGATTGCAGCAACTGATTTTTGACTATTCTAATCTTCTTTGACATGCTATATGACCACTTTTCTATTGGAAAAACCTGCACTTGATCAAATATGGTGGCTTTCAAGATGGCAATTGGCAAATGTTCCAGACAAAACCCAAAACATAGGCCCCCTCACCCATTATTTGGTGGGGTATTTAGATATGTAATTTTCCCTTGGGTTTCCGGAATAAAAGGGTGTCAGTGTGTCTTCTGAATTACCCCGTATATCCACTAAATGGAGGTTCATTTAATAGAACAACCTGCTCTTTCATGAGTGGAGCTCCCCAGTATGGGTATTAAACACGTAATCTAATTCAGTGTGAATCCAGATTAGAATAGGAAAATGATCCAACTACGAATAAGGCATGCTTATCAGCGCTCAGGCTTTCAAAATCTGCCACCATTAAGGGGCTTTAAACAGCTGGCACTATTTCACCATGAGTGGGGGACTCTGTCACAGACATTGTGCTTTGCAGAGAAAATGATAGTTTTAGAGCTTTGAGTAGATGGGAGCCACAGGCAAATGATTTAAGGCTACACAAAAAATCCAGCACCCCCTTCAATTTCATTACAATGCTCTAATGGAATGTTTACCAAAGTGTCTATATTATTCATCAGTCTTGGTTGAATTCAATATTTTAGTGAATCAAATGATTAAATATCTCACAGCAGTATTGAGCTGTCTGTTCATTAAACTCAAACTCCTCCCGATGAATGGCGCAGTGTGAAAAATCTGCTTTGAGACCTGAGAGACACTTATGGAAGTATGTGTATCTATGGTGCAAACTTGTATACACTAAAATGTCAAGGCCATACACTAAAGTTCATTGGACAAATAGCGTTAAACTCAATTTTTAACCACACCCAGATTCACAGGTTTCACTGGCAGTGAATGAAGTGTAGATGGGCGTGTTTTGCACAACTTTTTTGAAACAACTAAACATCTCAGGCTTTACTGGACAGTGTTATTTTTTATTAGTCCTGTCATTTACTTATGATGATTGGTTTGCCAGAGAAGAAGCTCCAGCAAGTTTATTAACTGCAAAAATAAAATAAACTTCCCATTTTCAAGCATGTTTAATGTAGATAAGACTATGATATCTATTGTAGAGTATACAGGGTACACAAAAGCCACAGGACACCCTTGTACTTTAACAACAAAAGGGAAAATTACATATTTATATACTCCAGAAGGTAATGGATAAAGGGGGCCTATCTTTTAAGCTATGTCAGGAACAAGGCCGAGTGCTGCAATAATAATCAGCCAAATTCCAAGAAACCAGGATTGTGGAGCCATGTAGTGGTCATCCACAGACCACTACCGACAAAGCAACCGTAAACACAAAAACACAGAGTTTTGACACATCCTGTATATTAAACATCTTGGTTTCCAATACAAACATGGCTCACATTGGATTTGTCAGAATGCAACCCTATCGTTAATCGTTGAGTACCTGTACGTAAAACAGCTTTGCATTAGGCAATGCAGCTGATTGCCATTCCACTAAAGAGATATAAGAATCCCTATGCTATGGATAACCAATTAAATGAAGTAATTAAATGAGAACATATGTCCTTCCTTTATCTTAAAAATTACTATTCACCACTCAAGGGAATTATTATACATTTTACCGTAAGTAGTAAGTTAGTCACTTAAGACTGAAGTCAATGATATTTTGTTTCATTAATATTTACAAACAAAACAATGAAACCACTGTTCTCTTACATTCAAGATACAGTGCATCCGGAAAGTATTCACACATTATTTCCACATTTTGTTACGTTACAGCCTTATTCCAAATTGTATTAAATTAATCTCTTTCCTTAAAATTACAAAATACCCCATTAAGACCATGTGAAAAAAGTTTTCTAGAAAGTTTTAAAAATTTATTAAAATTAAAAAACAAAAAAATCATATTTACATAAGTATTGACAGCCTTTGCTTAATACTTTGTAGAACCTCCTTTGGCAGCTACTACAGCCTCAAGTCTTTTTGAATATGATGCCACAAGCTTGGCACACCTATCTTTAGGCAGTTTTGCCCATTCTTC
>JAUZSU010184123.1:0-12403 GCA_034780255.1 Parotocinclus maculicauda
TGGCAGATGTGGGATTTGAACCCTGGACCTTCTGGTCCATAGTCCAGTGCCTTAACCGCTAGGCTACCACAGTCCCTGTTACTAAATCTATTAAGGGAGAGACCGGTCCTAGGAAAAGGTCCGTTCAAGCTCAAGCACTGCAAATCTGGGACTTTTGGGCCCTTGAGCAAGACCCATGACCCATAATTTCTTGGACTTTATTATATACCTTTATTATACACCTTGCTAGTACGGCGTTGGAGCCCCTTTTGTCTACTTGACTAGCTTAAATCTTTATGGTTTCAAAAGGTATTGAAAACGTTTCTCAGAGACTTTGGTGCGACATGATAACATCTGTCAGTTTGTCGATGGCGCGTCCAAGTAGAGTACGCTTGAGTACAGTAAACTTATTGCCATGTTCAAGAACCCAGTTTGAGATGACTTGGACTTTGTGATGTGGTGCCTTATCTGGAAGTAGAAGTCAGAAATGGGTGTGTTGTGGTCATAATTTGGTCATTTGTTTCTTAACGTCGCTATCGGCATCAGTGGCCATCTCAGCGACACTTCATCTCAAGACTATTTATATATACACACACAAGTCAATGCCAATTTAAAGAAATCCATTTAACCTAACACACATGTCTGTGGACTGTGGAAGGAAACCGGAGTACCCGGAGTAAACCCACACAGACACGGGGAGGAAATGCAGACTTGAACCCGGGACCTTCTTGCTGTGAGGCAGCGGTGCTACCCACCGAGCCACGGAGCTGTCCCTTGTGGTCATAAAGGGATGGACATGATCAGCAATGCACATAAAGGACATGGCACCACTCTAAAACACTGATAGAAGGCATGATGGATGATGTTTCTGCCTAATTCTGACCCTACTATCCAAATTTTACAGTATAAATCGAGACCAGCCAATGTTTTTCTAAACGTCTATGGTCCAAATACTGTGAGCACATGAAAACTGCAACCTCAGTTGTCCGTCTTTAGCTGACAGGTGTTGCACCTGGTGTTGTCTGTTGGGAAACTGTTGGGACATTCTTCTCTGACCTCTGGCATCAATGTAAGGATTTTCTTTTATCTGACCATTCTTTAAAAACAGAATAGAGACGGTTGTTAATAAAAATCCCAGTAGATCAACAGTTTCAAAAATACTCCTAACAGCCATTCTAATTAATTTAAATCGTGTTTCTTCTCCATTCTGATGCTCAGTTTTGAACTTTAGCAGATCATCTTGACTATGTCTACATGCCTAAATAGATTGTGTTTCTGCCATATGATTAGCTGATTAGATATTTGTGATAAAATAAAAAAGTTGTAAAGGTATACCTAAGAAAGTGTGAGTGTTCTTTGTTAGGTTGTATTTGTAAGTGCTGCTAAATTACTAAATTGAATGTAGACATATTGACGTAACTATTTGAAAAGTATTTGATTAATATGTCTATACGGGCAAAACTATGCATCCTCTTCTAAATAAAAACTTTGTTTTAGGCACCTTTTTTCATGGACATTTTTGTTACAGAAACTTAGTTCTGCAGGGTTTGTTTTGGTTGTGCAAGAGGTTCCCAAAACTGTGATGGTTAATTAGTTCATGAGACCCTACAGTTATTATAGTATATTGTCTAAAAATGTGCCTGATTTTTTTATGCAGTACAGTTAGTTATAATACTCTGCAGAAATATGTTAAATCCCAGCAAATGTTGGGCTTTAGTAAATATATTCTAAAGTATAATATATTAATATATGGGACTGTGGTGGCCTAGTGGTTAGGGTTACTAGTGGTTAAGGTATTGGACTATGGACCAGAAGGTTCAGAGTTCAAATCCCACCTCAGCCACAGTTGGGTCCCTGAGCAAGGCCCTTAACCCACAATTGCTTGGATTGAAAGACTGTATTAAGTGTAAGTCGTTCTGTATAAGATCGTCTGCTAAATGACATAAATGTAAATATTCATCTACAAATCCAGACGTCACTCTTTGTTGAGAAGAATTTATATGGTAAAAGGATAATGACCTAAAAACAAGAGGTCAATTAACATAGTTCACTGTAAGAGCAATGCAAAGTGGACCTGTTTTGATTAATCTGGGTCAGAACATCTTGCCATCATGGCCTGAAAAAAACATTCTTCATTTTATTAGAACATAAAATATCAGGACATATGTTTATGAATCGTGGAGCATTCAGTAAGCACACAAGTTTTTCTAACGAATATGCTTAAAGAAGAATAAAGTCAAATGTTTTGAAATGGAAATGAAAAGTCCTTACCGTAGTTCAAATGAAATGTTTTGAAAGGACCTGAAGTGAGAAGTTCATACAAAAAAACCCCACCAGTACATAGTCAAAGCGGTTCTGTAAAGAGAACAGTTCTGAACAGTTAATCATTTAGTTACTGAAGCTAAAAACGAAGGTCTTTTACCACTCACAGGTATGTAATATTGAATCAATTTTATGAATGGATAAATTATAAAGTAGTCTTATTGATTTAACCATGTTCTCTTTATCTTTTTAGGATGACTTTTTTCTGAAATCTGGTGATGTTTTAGGTCATATTGATGCAGAAATGCTTAAATACAAATATCGATAAAATATTGATCATGTTTTAAGTATTAAATGCCCTAAATGGAAAACACATGTAGTCATATTAACCATATGCTTTATAGCTAAATATGCCTATTGACTAAATAATAAAGCACCCAGATAAAAACATCAGATTGCTGCAAAACTTGACACATAGTTATGTCCAAATTATCAGAGACGATTGCAGATGATTGCAGGTGTAGTCTGACCTTCTCTTACTGTCCTATGAAAAGGCTCTCAAAGGCTACTTTTGGGTAATGTGCCTCATGGTGAAAGACTGTTGACTGCTAGAGACTCCTCTATGATGGACTCGAAGACTCTGTCCAATGGACAGACTTTAAAAGGGGACGCATCATTGGGCTGAGAGAACAAGGTTGGCAATGTTGAAGAATTGGCTGCCATCTAGGATTCTGTCCTAGCTGTTAGGAGGTGTTAGGAGCAGTGTTACTGTGAGGGCATGCACATACAGTGAACATGTTCCAAATGGCACAGACACACCAACAGTAGAGAGGGTCGTTTATTCCCAAGTCAATGGTTCCAGACAGAATTATGGACTGGAACTGTATCGTTGGGCAGCACAGTGGCTCAGTGGGTAGCACAGCTGCTTCACAGCAAAAAGTCCCAGGTTCAATCCCAGGGAGGAGTGACCTGGGTTCTTTCTGTGTGGAGTCTGCATGACCTCCCCATGCCTGCATGCATTTACTCCAGGTACTCCAGTTTCCTCCCACAGTCCAAAGACATATGTGCTAAGTTAGTTGGTGTCTCTAAAATGGCCCTTAGTGTGTGACTGTGTGTATGTGCCCCATGATGGATTGGCACCTCGTCTAGGGTTGTTCCTGCCCTTGCGCCCAGAGTTGCTGGGTGGGCACCGGCTGGCCTTCAACCCCGTGTAGATTAAGCGGAAGATAATGAATGAATGAATGAATGAACTGTATCGTTTTTAGTGATGAATCCATTATAGTGACCTTGTGGTGAACGCTTCACCCCTTGTTTTTGATGTTGAGTGACACACTGCCCCAGCTGCTTAAGTGCTGGTGTGAGGGATGAGTATCTACAGGCCCAGCTGCAACATCTGTGGGCAAATGTTCTGCAGGATACCGTACTGAACCTATTCCCCTTCAATGCCCAACCATATTTTATCTTGTATCCAGGCTATAGAAGGTTGAACAGGCCTTGAATAAATGTATCCTTCCACTCTAATTGTAATCACTTACAAATTTTATCATTACATTCATGGATATAAAGTTTTAGTAGATTACTTTAGTTCTATATTAATCAGGACATAGATCTTCTTTGCTGACTCAGATATCACACTCACGCATTAAACACTTTTCAGTGTCACAAACAAGGTGCTGTAGAGGTAACATTTTCCCAGGGTACTATGTAAATGTATACTTAAAGGTATGGCTGCATTCCTTAAGGTCCAATTATAAACCTTAAATCAGTTTGAAAAGTACAAAACATTTTCTAGGTCAGTGAAAAACTTTTTTGGCAGAGACCCAATAAGGTTGGAGAGACAGAAAGTTGGAGATTAGTCCATATTATCAGATTTGTCTAAGGCTCACTTGGACTTAGTGTGTAATTAAACCAACCTATGAGGACATAGCATGACTCAGGCAGGATATGAACCAGGGTACCAGCTCTGTACTGCTGAGCCACTATGGTTCGGATTCTACCTCTGACAAGTTCCCAGCAAATACATGACCTCAAAAGGATGTTCAAATCATGTCCGCATCACGTCGGTCAGCCCTGAACCAGTCTTGCATGAGTGGTGGACGTACAAAATGGGTTCACTGTCTGAACCTGTGTCAAGGACCTGAGTTAGACATCTGTAGAAATGCTTCATTTCATCTTATTTATATTTTATTGTTTATTGTATTGGGCTTTGTATATGTTTTAGAAACATGGTGAAAAAACGTTGATTCTGGACTCCATCAAATTTACATTCTTTTAAACGCACATCGTTGACATAATTTGAACGTCAGTATAAGACGCCCTTTTAAAAAGATCTCGAAAAAACTTTCATTCAAGCTTCTTTGCGGACGTCTTTGAACATCTGGCAACGACAGCATTACTTTACTGGTCTTTATCAATTGTTTTAAAATCTATTTTGTTATTTATTTAATTATTAATTTACATTTAATTTTTATTTAAATTATATTATTTAATTAATTTTACTATTACTTGAATATACTTTTAAGTATTTATTCAATTAACATCTAGGCCATCCATGAAGAATGGGTATTGGTCCTTCCAAGGTTTCTTCCTTGTACATACAGGGAGTTTTTCCCTCCCACTGTTACCCTAGGCTTGCTCAATTTGGAATTGGCTTTTTACGATAATATAGGATTGTAAAGCTGTTTTGAGACAACGCTTCGTAACCCTAAAGACAAATAACCCTAACCCTAAAAAGTGCTATTTACAGTGGGTACGGAAAGTGTTCAGACCCCTTTAAATTTTTCACTTTGTTTCATTGCAAAAAAAAACTGACATGTAGAAATTTTTGTAAAAATATTAATAAAGAAGAACTGAAATATCACATGTTCATGGTTCAGTTTCCTGAATCCCTGCATTGATTTCAAGTGTAGGATTTTCAGGCACAAAAACTGTAGATGTACCATTTCCTGATTATGTTGAGGTGTATGGTCTCATGGCACAGGAAGTTCAAGATACATCATGTTTGTGTGTTTCCTGAGTGTTTCTGCTTAAACAGAGACTCAGAGATTTAGCTCATAATGGAGGCTGGAGTCTGAATGATGAATGGCACAGATTAAGGGTGCCCCCACATTACACTGCAATATAATCAATCTCCCTGCACTCACACAGAGACATATCAACACTGATTGTTTGTTTGGTTTATTTAACATTGCTTTTAGAATCAAGACACATGGTCAAACGAGCCTAATCAGTTCATCTCACGAATGTCTTTGTACTGTGGGAGGAAACTGGAGCACATAGAGTCTGAAACACGCATCAGCTCACCTTATACAATACAGTATAAGCGATAAATGTACTTTGCACAAATCACACAACAGAGATAAACCTCTTAATAAAAACAATTATATAATTAAGAATTGTCATATTTACTTTTTATTTATTCTTACTTTTTAGTACTGGACTGATACCTTTTTTCAGGTAAACAATTAAATACAATATTTCCTCGCCACTTCGCGGTTCACCTTTCGCGGATTTAAAAAAATTATTAATGGAAAAAATATATCGCAGATTTTGGCTGTTTTGCGTGTTTTTGCAGAGCTTTTACATTTAAAAAAATCGCAAAATGTATAAAAATATATTTCTAACAATAAAGAAATGTTATAAATGATAAAATATTAGGATTTTCAGTAAATAGCTGTTGTATCTACTCAATGTGTAGGATATGACGTGCTGTAAGCTCGGTACGGACGGAGCATGTGTGATACGAGAGTGATGTATGGTGTGTTAAGTAAAGAGAACGTTCCATTACTTCAGTGTGTTGCTTTATTATTCAACAGTTAAAAACACTACAATAGCGGATTTACTCAGCGGATGAATACTCACCAAAAACCAGAAGTAACACTAGAGCATCGCCCGCCTGAGTCGCTACTTGCCGGCATGTGAAAGTTTCATTATAGACTGAATTCATTCAAGCCCTACGATGCCACCCAAAGGTTCTGCAATTTTTACGGCTAAAATATTGTAGAAATACTTAAATAAATATAGCGTCCCTACTTTGAGGATTTTCGTTTATTGCGGGTAGTCCTGGAACGTAACTAGGGAACACTGTATTCATATTTAGTAACTATTAGTTGCCTAGTTTGTGTGAAGCAATCAGACAGTGGACTTATTGGACTAAACAGTTATTAACATGTAAATCATGTGCTAGCATGTTAGACCGCTGTGCCACCCCAGTGCCTCTGTGTGACACATTCAAGGCGTAATGCATCTGAACAGCTGACTTGTTCTAGTTAATTCTTCTAACTGCCACAATTATCACAACCTTTTTGATTACATTATGGTGATTAATGATGGGGGGGCAGAAGCATGGTTAGCTCTGTCAGCTCACCACTCCAAAGACCCGGATACCGGTAGCTAATGTTTTATTCCAGTTTTTCTGTATATATATATCTGTATATTTATACAAATGGCACTGCCTAGTCTTTGTCTGTGCCATGTAATCACTCTGCTCATAGTAAAAGCCATTGGAGAGTAAAAACCACATCCAAACACCACACCGTTAAGCTAACGAGAAACACGACAGATTCTAAGATGCTTATTTGTCTTAATTCATGTGGTATCGTTTGGTATTTGATGTTGGGAAATGCCATTTTTTACACATAGGCCACACAAGGACAGTATTGGCATTTATTCATCCCTAACATATTTGCCACATTTGTCATGAAACTGTACATATATAGTACCATATACAATGCATGGTATGCACATAACCTTTTATTCCACAGAATTGTGTCTTCCCCCATAATTCCACCTGGTCGAACATTTCTACAGTTTGAATACCACTGGTTTTTAGCCTGAGCTACTAAAACGACTCTTTATGGTACTACCCTAGCGAGCACATTTGTGCAGTTTAGCACCTTTCTTGTAACTTATCCATTAGGGGAGTTCTGTTATACCTACTTTATGGTTCTGCAGGAAATAGGCCTTCCTTACAATTGATCTGCTAATGAGAAGTCATATTTTATCAACTCTGTAAAATCTGATGGAGGTTTAAGGTACAAATGCTTGTCATACCCTTATTATGTATTTTCCTTTACAATAGAACTATTATTGTAGATGAACATTATTCTGTTACATAAGAAATAAACAGCATTTTGTCCATATTTCTATGAAGCTCAGCTATATCAAATGGCCAGATATCACATATAAGATCTTAATCATGTTACTCAGTAAGGACTTTTTGAGGCACTTGTGGTCTGCCATAATGGATGAGCATACACACCCACTATCATAAAATTTAAAATTAAACAGTTCTAATATTTTCTGTTAAAATTAATGTCATTTAAATATATTAGTTACACCAGAGAGTTAATATTTGCATTGCATAAGCCTATAAATGTTTCTTTTCCTCTGATGGCAAACTCAAAACACGTGTAACAGGTGGAACGCAAAACCATGAAGAACATTCTAAACGCCGCTTCTAGTCCTAGATATCATAGATAAATAGATAAAAATAAATAAATAGATATTAGTAGAGTATTAGTAGAAATGTACCAATTGCAGTAATGATTTCAATACCTGAACTCTGGGTAATGAACAATATTTATGTTGTTGTTTTTTAAATTAATGTAATTCTTTATACCTCACTGTGTCTAACATAAGGTTGACAGAATCTTACTTTAGTTATAAACGCTAGATTTATTACCCTTTTGCTTTTGCAATTAAACAAGGAATAATGAAACTAGAAACATTCAGTAAGAAAATTAATTAGAATTACAAGTATTACAAAAAATGGAGCATTACAAAAATGCTACTCGATAACTCAACTGAACAATAAACATAATTATAATTACCATAATTATGGGAAAGTTACCAAGGAAGAGATACACAGGACAAGGTTTATTTACCAAAGAATCCTTTTCTTTCATGGATGTGTTACCATATCTTCTTTACAAATATACAGTACACTGTTAGGCATAAAGTAGTATCTAAGGCTTTTTATGACACAATAACCTATTAGCACTACTGACTACTAACATGTTCATGTTCTAACACGTTTAGACCACTTTAATAAGATAATATTATAATCTTAAAACTGCACTGAAACCCAGTGTGCAATGGTCACGAATAATATGGTAATATTGAAACACTTTTTACAACACTCACTGACTCATGCTCTTAACAGTAATACAATGTTAGTCAAGTTCATGCATCGGAATACAAAGTTCCTTAAACCATAAACATTTAATTATACTAACTGGACTAAGATTCAGTCTTGTTTGGCCTGGAGTTTTGCATCATTGCCTTAGATTAAGGGCAGAGCTGAGTGTTTATTGTCAAAGAAGTTTAATGCAATTTTTGATGCTGTTTACTAGCCTCTCATGCGCCTGTTCTAACTGGTTGTTGGAGAAGCAGGTGGCTGATATCTCATATGATCCCTCTTGGCTGTGTTACCTTCTGGTTCTCCTCTTTCTAGCTATGCTTTTATACCTAATGCTGCCAGAAACTCGTGCTACACTTGGCACAACTGTTTTCTGTTTAATTACTGTGTTATTAACACCCTGACTACATATTCTGTTTACTGGACTCATTAATGCTCCGATATTAACATATATGAAATTTGATCTATTACTAATTAATTAAATATGTAATTTAATGTACTTACAAATAACATCTAGCCTACCCAAACCGATTAAGTCTTGGTCTTAACAAGGTTTTCACAAATCAAATTCACATCACATCAAATTTAGCAAGATTTTCTTAGCTGTTAGTAATGTTCAGTTGAGACTATGAACCTAGATGTTTATGAAGCTTCTTTGAGACATTGTGTTAATGTAAAAAGCACAAAATTAATAAAACTGACTTTGACTCAGACTAATCCGTGCTACATTTGTGAAACACATAGCAGCCACCCATGTGTGATCAAACACTTCATATCAGGGCTTTCCTCACAAGAATAATGTGATTTGATAATAATAACATAAATGATTATTTTTTTATTTAACCAGATTATTCAAATTTCAGTACAACAAATTTGGGAATAATTTTAAAATATTTTTTGCCTACATGAAATTGATAGTATTGTATATATTTTGATAATGTTGAATATAACTGGCCAATAAGATAAGACAAGATAATCTTTTATAAGTCCCACAGTGGGGAAATTCACTGTGTTACAACACCAAGGGATAGCAAGGCACTCAGTACAAAAAATAGACAAATATATATATATATATACAATATGAATGCTAAAAATTAAGAACTATTAGGAATTTATTGCACAGAGGTAAAGGAAAATATTGCACAGTATAAAATTCTGCTTTCTGTAAGTGTATTAGTGTTTACGTGTGTGTATATAGTCCACTGTGTATATGTCTGTATATGTGTGCACTATGTCTAAGGGGCTTCCCAGAACAGAGCTGGCCCACTTTATGAGTTTGTCCAGTCTCTTCTTGTCTGCCGTCGAGATGCCGCCTCCCCAACAGACCACTCCGTAAAAGATGGCAGATGCTACCACTTTGTCGAAGAAGGTCCTCAGGAGTTTCCCCTGTACTCCAAATGACCATAGTCTCCTCAGTAGGTAGTCTGCTCTGGTCTTTTTTTGTAAAGAGCAGTGGGGTTCACTGACCAGTCCAGCTTGTTGTTAAGGTAAACACCCAGGTACTGACTAAATAAGGCTGGGATCAGTGCTAATCTGATCCAGAGTATCAGATTGGTGACTATTATTGTAATTATTTTGTGTAGTAAAACAATAATGTGAATAGTTACTTAATTTAATTCATAACACTTTGTACAATAGACTAACTTTTTACAATAGACATTGTGATGAAAGAGCTGTTCGTGGAAAGCAAAACTTTCTAGAATTAAGAAAAGAAAAAAGTCTGAGAAGAACCATGCTCTATCAAAGGCAGTGTAAGATCTAGTTAAAATATACAGCTCCTGTGGCTATGAGGAAAGACCCAGTTGCTAGAAACCACAGTTATTAAGCACCTGGAATCAAACTCTGGGCTAGTACTGCGACCGGAAGGTTGTCACAAATGGTTCAGGCAGGGAGACTGAGACAGATCAGTGTGGGACAGTTGGTGCTTAACTGGCAGCACAAAGTGAAAAACAGGAACATCCCTAGACAGGGTGCGGATCAATCATAGGGCACACTCAATCACACACATATATATATATATACTCACACACTAAGAGCACTTTACACCAACTGACCTAACATGTATGTCTTTGGACTGTGAAAGAAAACCCAGAGAAACCAGAGTAAAACCATGCAGACATGGAGAGGGCATGAAAAATCCACACAGATGAGGTTTGAGATCATGATTGAACCACAGACCCTGTGAATGTGAGTGGACTGTGCATACCAGGAGCCAGGAAATATGGGTTATGCGAAAAGGCATTGAACCAGACTGTAATTGAACAACCTGCTGTGGAAGGAGAAACTGTTCAGAGGGGAGCCATGTAAGATGATGCATCTATTCAACCCAAATTATACTGACAAAGATATTCCAATCCAGGATATCCACAGGTAAATAACTTTTACTGTCTGGTGCCACAGACAGTATAAGAACAGGAGTTTGTATTCAGCAGCGGGTGTGATTATAGGGACGCTGACAAAATTGCCAGATATTTTATCCAAATGCTTGTTGTGATTTTTATTAAGCCTTTTTTGTGGACACTATAGTCTTTTTCGGCACTCCGTGATATCTGTTTACTACCATTTAAATGAAAGATATTTTTACATGCTACTCCACATCTATGAGGACTGTGGTAGCCTAGCGGTTAAGGTCCATGGTTTCCAATCCCACCTCTGTTAAAGCTGTCACACTTGGCTCCTTAAGCAAGGTTCTTAGCCCCCAATTGCTTGTATTGTAAGATGGTAAAAGTTGTGAATTGCTTCTTCATAAGGACGTCTGCTAAATGCCGTAACATGTAAAAGTAAAACGTAACCTTGTTTCAAGTCAGTGGCAGTGAATTTGGGACTGGCGTCACTTCCAGGCACAGGTCATCCTCTAGTGTGCTTACACCTATTCTCGAGGGACAGGCCTCAGAGCACCATAGTCAAGCTATAAAAAGAGAGGTTAAAATATGAAAATGCTAAAGTGTGTAAATACTGCTTTCTGGTAGGTGTAGTGATGCACAGGCAGTTTCCAAGGTAGTTCATTTGTACAAGTTAGTATCCCTTGTTACTGCAATAGCAATCCCTACCCAGCTGACTGGCACAAAAACATCTGCTATATTATGGCTGGTGAGTCCACAGGCTGTCCCAGGAATGCTGGGCGCACAGCAGAAATCAGCCAGATCTCTCTAACTCAGTTATGATCACACACTCACTTCTGTGGGTAATTCGATCCACTATATTTTAGGGAGTGGGAGGAAATGAAAGTATGATGGGAACAGACAGAAATCAGAGCGCAGGACTGAACACTGTAACCTGGAGCCATGCAAACTCCAGAACTATCTATTGCACCCCTACACTTCCTTCATATGACCACAGGGACCTCCTGAAGGTACACTGCAGTGGATAATTGGCTACTAAATCTGGTCTCCTGGGTAGAAGCAGGAGTTTTAGACTTCAGAATGACAGACATAGGATCTGGGATTGTTTTTATATAATTGTTTTGTTTCATAAAACACCTTTTTTCTCTTAAGTATAAACCTATGGGAATTACTGGTGCTTACACCTGTGCCCTGTGTTCTCTGAAATAGACCACCTATGTATTGCTTCTGATAATTCTAGGCTTCCACAGCTGGCTGTTCAATTACAGCCAGCTGTGCCTAGTACTGTATATATAAGTCATCCTTCCCATGCAGATCCTTGTCTAGTCTTTCCCATTCTGATGTTGCCTGGCTATTTTTCCATAGTTTTCTGCTCTGAGGTTTCCCTTCATCAGGGTATGTTTTGGTTCTTGTTTAGTTCTGTCATTGACACTGTGTATTTTGGACACTGTCTGCCTCAGCAATCATTGTGTATGTATGTTAGCAAAGCCTGTTCTTATGCTCTAGGGTTGTTTTGAGATCTATGTCTTGTTTCATAAAACTTAAGTGTTACGAGATGTGGTGGTCTTTATTTAGGACCCAGGTATGCGGGATAAACATATCCCACAACGTATAATAATAATGGGGAAATAATATAGAACAACCAAAAAGGGATGAAGAGCGGAGCGTAAGGCTCCTAACA